>ML251460.1:44369-75403 GCA_005239495.1 Nicotiana undulata | reverse complement strand
CCCCCCCCCCCAAAAAACCCTCTCTCTCTTTATGGAAAGTATAGTCGCCGGTATGGAAGATTTATAGGAGAAATTATGGAGCATGTGAGCTCATGTTCTTTCTGCAAATATTTTATGTACATACATCCTAAACTTAGTATAATATTAAGGTGGAATGGTTTCCTAGCCACTTGAACTTACATCACTTTTGAAAGTCGATATACTAACTTACAGGTTTCTCATTTGAACACTCAAACTAGTGATACCCTTGACTAATAAACACGTTTGACCATTGACCCATCCCATGTGGCGTCAGTTTTTCCTAGTCAGCTATGTGCGTGGGTCTCACGCTTTTTAGGAGCGTGAGAACCCCTTCCCAGACGGCTTCTTCTTTATTCATTTCTTCAACAGCTGACTGCATCTTTTAGTCTGCCTTATTCCGTCAAAGTTCCATCATCCAAAGCTCAAGGTGCAGTTTTTTTCATCTTCTAAATTTTCGAGGATTTTTCTTTAATTCATCCGGTAACTCAATCACTACGTTACCATTTACACTTTTAATTGTAATTTGTTAGATTTCACTGGTGTATCTTTTTCTTTTGAATTTTTTAGTCAGTTGCGCGATTGCTTCTGAGTTGCATTCAGAGTGGATCAGATAAACAGAAATGTGTAAAAATTAATTTTTGGTTTCCTTTATGATTTGTTTAAGAAATAGAATAGCTAAGAAGAAGGGTCAAGATTTAAACTTTGACAATTTCTTTGTTGGGGAAGGGGGATAATATGTTCCTAGTTAATTGGGCTACGCTTTGAATCTTTGGATGGTGAATAAAACTGAGGAATTTGTAGAATCTGGAAATTTTGTGAAGAAGATCGAGTGATTACTAACCTAGGTTTAAGGAGAGGAGTGTGTTTTAGAGAGAGAAAGTTAAATGAAAAATAGGGTATGTCGGGTGAATACTGACTAAATGAAGGGGACCCCAATCGATGGGGGTTTATTTTCCCGCCTCTGACGTGTCATGTTTTAATTGGCTGAGTGCTGACTGGGCGGACACATTAGCTGACCGGATGGACACGTTAGCAGAAGTGTGATACACGCGCGGAGGGTCAATGGTCCAACGTGTTTATTAGTCAAGGGTATCACTAGTTTGAGTGTTCAAATGGGAAACTTGTAAGTTAGTGTATCGGCTTTTAAAAACTATGTAAGTTCAAGTGGCCAGAAGGCCATTTCGCCTAATATTAATTGTTAGCGACCATGTTTTAAGAAGGTTGAATAATGCATTGGATTGAATGTTGAGTTATTTATCAAGAGGGACATGAATTAATTCTCACTTAATACATCACTTTCTCCTTCTTTTTTTAGTAGTGCGCCCATATACTAAAAATCCTAAATTTGCTTCTACAAACTTTCGAACTAGTTATGCAGAGATTAATAATGGAGGAGTAGTTCTTATTGAATATCTGGTTTGTTGTATTGAAAATTACTAATACTAATCATTGATAATCTTTAGCTTTATCTACTCTTTTATTTTCGGAGAAAGCTCACTAAGAATATTTTTGGTGGAATCTAATAATTAAGTTGTCACGTAATCTGAAATTAATTGAACCAAGCGTTGGTGTTCCCATATATTTGGCCGGCATAAGTAAATTAAAGAAACATACCAAACTACCTATTTAATGCCAGCAACATCTACTACATGACTTTTCCACTTCCACTACTCAAACTTGCTGGTCATACAGTTAGAGTAGTTAATTTAAAGCCCCAACCAACTGCCCACCAATTAATGCAACCATATGACTTTCCAATTCCACTACTCAAACTTTGTCTAACATGTACAGAGTTAATTTTAAAGACCCAACCTCTCCCACAGTTGGAACTTAATTAAGTGGTGATGTTGAAAACATCTAAATGACAATGTTGATCAAAAGGTCAAGACGACCACGTACGTAACGTCATGTCAAACCAGAGTACGAGATAGTGGTGTAGTATAAAGTTTTATTGCTGCTAACTGTTCAAGACGTGTAAATGCACTTGCGCTGCTCCATTCCTACTTTATCCAACTCCTCGTCAGTAATATATTTTTCTTTTCTAATTTTCATGTGAAACGTTTTGTTTACACACCGTACATAATAAATTTGCGTCGAGAAAATAAAATCAGGATCGAAAAATATCGCAACAATCATAGTATTTTATTTTAAATATTTGAGCGTTACAATCTCTATAAATCCTCTAAGTCTTCTTTTCAATAGTAAATAAAAGAGCTTTTGAGCTTAATTTTTGAATTTTATTTGATTTTAATCCAAGTGCTTGAGACCTGATCTTGATCTTGACGTACTTTTAATCCAAGGGCTTGCAGCTTAATTTTGAATCTTTGTCTTGATCTTTTAATCCTTAGAACACTTGAATGCTTGTAGCTTTTAGAGAAATCCGCAGCGTTTGATCCACGAGCTCCCTCTTGCTTCTTTTATAACTTCTGGTGTCTTTTCTGAGTTATGAAGGCCCCTATTTATAGTTGTGGGAGGAAAGAGTTATGATAAAAATAAACTCTTTCCGACCAATCAAATTGAAGCGTGACATGGTCGTATTTAATTCGCCAGAACATGTCACTTGCACACGTGGCGCGATTTCATTGGCCTTTTAATGTGACTTGTCATGATGTGTCATTTTGACACGTGGCACAACCCTATTGGCTCTTTCGCTTGACTAGGTGTGCCACGTCATTTGACACGTGGCACCAAACTGGGCCTCTAGGAAGACGTCATCTTGGGCTTAATGAAGCGAGCTTATCACTTTTAGCGCAATTAAATGAGCTAGCCCAATTGATTAAGACTTATTTATTTAACTCATATATATTGGACTTATATTTATAATTCCATTATATTAGCCCATAATATTTATTTGGACCAATATATCTTGTATTTTAAAATATAATCCAAACTATTTTATCGATTTAATTTTAATAAAATTTATATACCTACAAATGCCCCTACTTCCAGTCTTGTTGTATGAATTTCAAAGACTAGCCTTGAAGTATGAAAAAAATTCACGTCAGTGCGTTTCGCGAAGACGCTCCATGTAATATCCATTTGCAATTTGCAACCAAGGACTTATATCTGATAATTATCCAAGCAAACTTTGAATAATATATCCATTCATAAAGGTTTCCATCCAACTTTGGTCAATTCCAGTGAATTGGAATTTAACGTTTTCTGCCTTAGACTTGAAATTGTGGTGTTTTGGACCATTCCACGCAGATCCAGGAATTTGACTAAAGTTTCATAATTGTATCCCTTTGCTAGGACATCTTCTCTTTAGTATACTATGATTAGGACTGCCTTTGTCTTTCCCGATTTACAAGTACACAGGAAGACTCCACCGGCTAACAAGTTTTTGTTGGACTCTAATAACCATTGTTTCCTCATCGCCATAATCTATCAACTAACATCTTTCGAGGCTCTATAAATAAGACATGATTTCCCTTCAGCTGGCATTTATTTTCTTTTTAGAAGTAACTTCGTCAAACTACAAAGCACAATTTCGCGATAAAGACCTTTGAGTTTGCGGCGGCAAACCATAAAAATTCTTGATAAAGACTTTTAAAATTTGTGGTAAAAGTCAGCGTAAAGATTCATAAAAGCTTGTGGCCAAGATTTTTAAAAGTTCGCGGTTACTGCCTTTAAAAGTTTGCGGTGGAGACCTTTAAAAGTACGCGATGAAGACCTTTAAAAATTCATGGCGAAGATCCTTAAAAGTTCGCGATGAAGACCTTAAAAAATTGCGGCGAAGCCCATAAAAGTCTGCGATGAAGACCTTTAAAAATTCATGGCGAAGATCCTTAAAAGTTCGCGATGAAGACCTTAAAAAATTGCGGCGAAGCCCATAAAAGTCTGCGATGAAGACCTTTAAAAATTCATGGCGAAGATCCTTAAAAGTTCGCGATGAAGACCTTAAAATTTTGTGGTGAAGCCCATAAAAGTCCGCGATGAAGACCTTTAAAAGTTCGCGGAGAAGATCCTTAAAAGTTTGCGATGAAGACCTTAAAATTTTGCGGCAAAGACCCATAAAAGTTCGTGCAAAGATCCTTAAAAGCTCGTGGTCAAGATCTTTAAAAGTTCACAGTGATGACCTTTAAAAGCTCGCGGTGAAGGCTCTTAAAATCACACGACGAAGACGTTTAAAAATTCTTGGCAAAGACCCTTAAAAGCTCGTGGTAGAAATCCTTAAAAGTTGGCAGTGGGGACCCTTTAAAGTTGCCACGAGCACCCATACGCCTTTTAAAAATTCATAACGAACCCTTAAAAATCCGAATGCTTTTAAAATTAGAGACAAACACATTTAAAAGTTCGCAACGAAAATCATTAAAAAATTCGAATGCCTTTAAAAAATTCGAGACGAACACCTTTAAAATCGCCGCAGGTAATATTTTGAAACCAACTTTAGATTCCTCCACGTTGAAAATTTCGGACTTACGCAGTCTCACCAAAAAATTCATATGTTGGCATAGGAACGTCGAAATTGTGAACCGTTTGATTTCATGTAAGATAGACTTCAAAATATAAGACATATCCAACATTGGGAACAAACACCTTTAGAATCGCCGCAGGTAATATTTTGAAACCAACTTTAGATTGTACCACGTTGAAAATTTCAGACTTGCGCAGTCTCACCAAAAAAATTATATCTTGGCGTAGGAATGTCGAAATCACGAGCCGTTTAATTTTTTAGAAACTTATCTTACATATCTATAACATATCCAAAATGCAAAACTTAATGCCCTAAGTATAGTTTCAGATAATTGTTCGAAATCAATATTACATTCTGACACGACGATGATTTCAGATTTGCACAACTTCACCAAAACTTTTGTATCTTGATGTAGGAATGTCGAAATCATGAACCATTTGATCCATTGGAAACTTAACTTCACAATATATAATATATCCAAAATGCAAATTTTAATGTCTTAAGGATAGTTTCAGACAATATTTTGAAGCCGACTTTGGTTCCTGATATGCCGACAGTTCCAAATTGGCGCGACTTCACCAAAATATTTGTATCTTGGTGTGGAAGCCTTGAGATTGTAAGACCTTTTTAATTGTCAAAAATTAAAATTCAATAGCTTCATTCTCACCAAATAGCTTGGGTCCAAGTCTCACTGAATTTGAAATGTCATGAAGGCAGACCAAAATAACTTGAAGGTTTGGTGAACGTGAAGGCATAACGGATCCCTGTACTTCAATGCAAATGCTTGGCAACCTCCAAAAAATATATTAACCATTTCATTGAAGACACCAATTTACCATAGAGGCTTACCCCCTTTAAATCAAATGGGATTCAAAGTTTAATAGAAGAATGGTATCCGAGCTCGATTTTTAAATACTGATTGAACGAATTACATTTCATCGTACTTCATTCGGACAATGATTGGGGGATTATGTATCTTTTGAACTTATGCGACTGAACTCAGAATGAAACTCTAAGCTGCCTACGTACCTCGAGAGGATCAAGTTATACCGTAGTTCAGAATGGGTGGGATTTTTTTTTTCGTCCTAACTTTTTCCTAGGCCACCTCTTTCGAGATTTTCAACCTAGCGGAATTATTTTTTATGTCCTAACTTTTGCCTAGGCCGCCTCTTTCGAGATTTTCAACCTAGCGGACCCTTTTTTTTGGTTGGCCTTACACAGTTTAGACTCATGCGAGCCAGGAGTAACATGCAGTTTATGCTCATGCATTAAGGAGCGTTGCAAATTCAAGGATAATACTTCTTCAAAAACTTCCCATTGATAGGGCCGATTCTCAAGCCATATGCATCAACCAGCTTGTAAGCCCCACTTGAGTAAGTTTCTTGCACGACATATAGACCATCCCATTTTGAAGTGAACTTCCCCACAGGTTTATGAGAAGTAATAATGGGTCTTCTTATGGCAAAGACTTGATCTCCTACTTGAAAGGACCTCGGGCGAACTCTTTTATTGAAGGCGCGAGACAATCGAGCTTGATAGCATTCAAGACTTTGTTGAGATTTCAACCTCTTCTGATCAAGATCCTCTAACTCTGATAATCGAAGTCGAGCATTTTCTTCATCAGTGATCCCTTCTTGAATAACCAGTCGTAATGAAGGTATTTGACGCTCAAGTGGCAAGACGGCTTCGACTCCATAAACGAGTGAATACGGAGTTGCTTGTGTTGTCGTGCGGTGAGTTTTCCTATATGCCCATAGAGCTTCTTCCATACGGTCATTCCAATCTCGTTTGGATTTGGAGACGACTTTCTTCAGCAGGTTGCATAGAGTTTTGTTGAATGCCTCAGCTAGACCATTATCGGCAGCATTGTACATCGAAGAGTTACGTTGCTTGAAGCCAAAGAGATCATAAATCTTGTTGATCAACCTATTATCTAATGGATTTCCATTATCCGTTATTATGTAACGAGGAATGCCAAATCGATAGATTATATTTACTCGGATAAAACCTGCAACATTTTCCTTCTTTACCTCCTTAAGAACAACAGCTTCGGCCCATTTTGAGAAGTAGTCAGTTGCAGCCAAGATGTATAAGTGCCCACCAGAAGACTTTGACAGTGGTCCCACAACATCCAATCCCCAAACGTCAAACGTCCAGGATGCAACAATCGGGTGCAACACTTCAGGAGGTTGATGAATAAAATTCGCATGGAATTGACAAGCCTTGCATGTTCGAGCATAGTCCAAGCAATCTTTCACCATCGTTGGCCAATAATATCCCATCCTTTTTATATGAAAGTGGAGATTTGGTCCAGACTGGTGCGACCCACATACCCCAGAATGTGCCTCTTGCAAAGCTTGGAGTGCTTCTTCTTCCCCTAAGCATCGCAAGAGTACTCCCTCAAATGACCTTCTGTATAGAGTATCTTTGTAGTAAAGGAAGCGAAGTGCACGACAACGGATTTCATTCCTTCTCCTCGGATTTTCTGGAAGTATCCCATAGCATAAGTAGTCGATAATGGGTTGCCGCCATTCTTCTTTCTCAACTTCAGAAACAGCGACAAGATGCTTGAGTTCATTTTCTTCACCTCCAGCCTCATTTGGTGGCGGTACTACCCATTTTTGGCAGACAGTAACTTGCGCTTGATCAGGCAGGGTTAATGATGAAGCTAGGGCAGCTAAAGCATCAGCCTTCTTATTTTCTTTCCTTAGCACATGCTGAAAAATCACATCACCGAGACACCCTATTAGCTTTTTAGCGTAATCATGATATGGTAGTAGTTCCGGCTTCTTAACCTCGTAAGTACCCAAAAGCTGATTGACCACTAACTGGGAGTCACCAAGGACTTGCAATTGCAATTGCTTCATATCAACGGCCAATTCAAGCCCAAGTATTAATGCTTGATACTCAGCAACATTGTTGGAACAGAGTTGTATCAAGGTGAAAGAGTAGGGAAAGACTTCACCTTGGGGAGTGACGAATACTACGCCAGCACCAGCTCCCCCACGATGCGCAGCACCATCAAAGTACATCTTCCATGGAGGTTGAACTTCAACGACCATTGCATCCTCATCAGGTAGTTCGTTAGTTAGCTCTCAGCNGCAGAACCATCAAAGTACATCTTCCATGGAGGTTGAACTTCAACAACCATTGCGTCCTCATCAGGTAGTTCATCAGTTAGCTCCCAGTCATCAGGTATCGGATGATCTGCCAAGAAGTCTGCCAATGCTTGTCCTTTTACAGCCTTTTGAGGGATGTACAAAATCTTGAATTGTTGAAATTGGAGGTACCATCTCGCTAGTCGGTCACTAAGAACAGGTTTTGACATCACGAACTTGATGGGATTTGCTTTAGAAACAAGACGAACAACATGATCTTGAAAGTAGTGCTTCAACTTTTGAATTTAGAAGACTAGCGCCAAACGCAACTTTTCAATTGACGAATAATTCAGCTCATTTGGTGTCATCATCCTGCTCAAGTAGTAAAGGGAGTTTTCTTTCCCCTCACTATTTTCTTGGGCCAACAATGCTCCAACAGACCTTTCTTGCGCCGCAATGTATAGTATCAATGGCTTTCCAGGTATAGGAGCTGCTAAAATTGGAGGTTTTATCAAGTAGGCTTTGATACTTTTGAAGGCATTGCTACAAGCTTGGTCCCACTTGAAAGGAATGCCTTTCTTCATGAGGCGACTAAATGGTTGGCACCTTCCAGCTAGGTTCGAGATGAATCTCCTAAGGTATGCTAGCTTTCCTTGCAGAATTTTCAATTCATGGATATCCCGAGGCTCAGGCATTTTCAAAATAGCATCCATTTTGGCTTGATCAATTTCGATCCCTCGATGTCGGACAATGAAACCAAGGAACTTTCCAGAAGTAACTCCAAAGGCACATTTCAATGGGTTCATCCTAAGTTGGTACCTCCTGAGCAACTCAAATACCATTCTCAAGTCTTTCAAGTGTCGCCCTTCTTTCTTGATTTTACCACCAAGTCGTCAACATAGCATTCGACATTCTTGTGGAGAAGATGGTAGAAAATATTCTGTATAGCCCTTTGGTAAGTAGCACCAGTGCTCTTCAAGCCAAAAGGCATTACCTTGTAGCAATAAATACCCTTGGGGGTGCGGAATGCAGTAAGCTCTTCATCTTTTGGTGCCATGCGGATTTGGTTATATCCCGACGAACCGTCCATGAAAGACATTGCCTCGTAATCAGTAGTAGCATCGATCATCATCTCTAGAATAGGAAGCGGGAATTCATCTTTGGGACACGCATTGTTGAGATCCCTGAAGTCAACACATACTCGAATCTGGCCATTCTTCTTCCTTATAGGGACAATACTTGAAACCCATGTTGGGTATTTAACTTCCCGAATAAATCCAGCTTCAATGAGTTTGTTAACTTTGGTTTCAATCAGGGGAACCAAGTCCGGCCTAAAGCACCTTTGAGCTTGCTTAATAGGACGAATGCCATTCTTGACCGCAAGGTGATGGACTACCACTTTAGGGTCCAAGCCAGGCATTTCTTTGTAACTCCAAGCAAAGACATCCCTAAAATCCTTGAGTAACACAATATAAGTTCTTTCTTCATCAACTTCTAGTAAAGCACTTAGGTAGGTGGGTCTTGGTTCTTCGTGAGTGCCAAGGTTAACTTCTTTTAAAGCATCAACAGTTGCCTTCACCCCTTCTTCAAGCTCTAGGGGAGCATCTTTCGCATCTTCATTTTCTTGAGGGTCCCCATCGTTGAAGGATATGTGATAACACGATGAAACATCGTCCAATTTCTCATCATCCTCCATTAGAGATAAAACACCATGCTCGCTTTGTGCAGTAATATGATTTGAAGAACCCACACTTTCTTCGTCTTCATCACGTTCTTTAGTGTATACCACGGTGTATGGCTTCCCCTTCAGTACTTCATCACACGAAACCATGACTTCTGTTTGTCGCCTCATTCTAGAAGGAACCAAACTTTGGAACTTTAGAGATCCTCTGAATTTTGGGTGAAGCGGGTGTTCTTGTATTTCGATAATTTCTCTGGAACATATTCTCCTTCTTTAATGGACCCAATCTCTCAAATATGGAAGTTCTCATAGTTGATTTTCCAAGTCTGTCAAAAATAAAAGGCCTGTTAGAAGCGGCGGATTCGTCTTCTACAGTGATGTGATTGCTACTCGCCCTTTTGATGGAGATGCGCACTGGTGACGGTTGCTTGTATCCAAAACCTTCACGTGGTTGCCTCGTTGCAGCTTCTGATGGGAGCTTCCCTAACTTTGACGGCTCATCGGGATTGTATCCAGCTTTCGCAAATAACTTGTAAACGTTAGGATCAAAACCTTCATATGTTCTCTTTGTAGGGAGTGACACATTCTGCAAACGATTTTGAGCTACAAACCCTACAATCGGCTTCGAGGACAACTTTACTGCCTCAATTCGTTTCACCGAAAGAGTTAACGCCTTTAGTGTGTTGGTTTGGAGATTAGATGATTCACATTCATCTTTCTTCCTTTTAGGGACATATTGGAGCTTAGGACTTACTTTCTTTCCATAAGATGAAATATCCCCTCTATGGGATTTATTCACGTTGGGTTGTACCTCCTCAGTAATAGCTTTGGCTTTACCAATAATTACCTCAGCTCTTTTAGCTATGGGCTCGTCATTCTTGCTTTTCATGCCATCATCAACTTTTACCTCCTTCACAATGTGGTTCTTCAAGTAGAACTTTGCATCAACGAAGTATGACTCTGCCTCGGTGAATGGCGCATCATCGGCAATTATCGTCTTCTAGACTTCACCCTCGTAGTATTTTAAACATTGATGGTAGGTAGACGGAACTACTTTGTTCTCATGTATCCAAGGCCTTCCAAGAAAAACATTGTATGAAGTCTTCGCATCGATCACATGCAGCCATGCACTTGATTACATATCTTCAATAGTGATTCCAGCCTGATCACGCCTATGACTCTTTTCCCCCCTTGGTTGACTCTTGAATTCTTGTATCATCACATGACTTTCTGAGAGTTCGTTCATGGGAATACCAAGTTGTTTCACAGTGTGTGGAAAAATGTTCACTAAGGATCCTCCATCAACGAAAATTCGGTTTACCCTTTCATCACGCATATAGCCAACCAGGTCCAATGGGTGGTTATGAGGAGTGCCACCTAGCAGAAGATCGTCATTTATGAACGTGACTTTTTCCTCACAAGCATTAACTTCTTGAGGAGTGGACTCGATGAGCTTTTCCGAAGATGGTGCCAATAGTAGGTCATCACTCTTTTCTTTCCCTTCGTCAGCATGGCAACAAGAGGCATCAATACCCCCATGGGAAATCTTCGTGCGGAACCAACTTGGTACAAATTCCTCCAAGGTCACTGGATGTCGTGGCTTTTGAGGGTGGTGCACCTCCACTTTCGCTCTTTTTACATGTTTAACTGGATTCCATCTCCTAGGTCTTTTCACCATAATGCTCCTTGTTGGTTGTTCCATTGATCCTTTTCGTGGGCTCCTTTTGTGGCGCCTACGACGAGTCCCCAACGTCCAACCTCCATCGTCTTCAGGTTGATTGTCTTCAACTTTGTGGTTTTCCAGTAGTTCTTCATCTTTACTTTCTTTATAACCGCATAATTCATCCGGACTGAATGAGCCAAAGGTGATAGAAACTTGGTTTGCGCTTGCTTTCTCATCTTCAAGAACGATCTTCTTTTCACGAGCCAAGTCCATAACTTTGTCCTTGAAGACAAAGCACTTCTCCAGAGGGTGGCTCACAAGTCGATGATATTTGCAGTAATTTGGGTCATCAATTTTCCCAGCTTCATTTGGTCGCTTCATCTCTGGAAGCTCAATGAGATTTAACTCGAGGAGTTCTTCAAAAATAGATGGTACATCAGAATCCAAAAACGGGTACTCTTTCTCCTGCATTTCTTTTAGAGTCAACTTTCCACTTGGCTTATCTTGAAACTAAGTGGATTTCATACTCTGCTTCTTGCTCACCTTCGTCGTGAACTTCAAGGGTGATGTGTTGACACAGTCATAGCTTCTTTATTTTCATATCTTGGTATAAACTTTCTCTATTTTCTGACTTCTTGCTTGTCGTTCCCTTTGCGAGGTTCATATATGGGCAGCCTTTCATTTCCGGCGGAGGCCATGCTCAACTCCATGTCATGGTAACAATTTGCAAGTTCTTCAAATGTGCTAGGCTTGATACCTTGCAAGATGTAACACAATACCCAATGCATACCTTGGATGCACATCTCTATGCCAGAGGCTTCACTAAGCATGTCTTTACAGTTGAGGCTTGCATTTCTCCAACGATTGATAAAGTCGATAATTGGTTTACTCTTTCGTTGACGAGTATTTGTGAGTTCTATCATACTCACAATACGTCTCGTGCTATAAAAGCGATTGAGGAATTCTCTCTAGTTGATCCCATCTATCAACAGATCCAGCCTCGAGGTCCGTGTACCAATCAAAAGCATTTCCTTTTAATGAGCGGACAAACTGCTTGACGAGGTAATCTCCATAAGTTCCAGCATTGTTGCATGTCTCAACAAAGTGCGCCACATGTTGCTTTGGATTGCCTTTGCCATCAAACTGTTGAAATTTTGGAGGTTGATAGCCAGCATGCATCTTCAACATATCAATCCTTGCAGTGTATGGCTTTGCGTATGTAAGGGAAGACTTGGTAGCAACTCCGTACTTGCTTTTGATAGTTCCTTCGATGAACTCCTTCAGTTGATCGATTGGAATCATCCCTTCAGACGAGATATGGATAGCCTTATTGGATACACCTTGTCTTGGGGGAGGATAAATCTCTTGAACTTCTGGGAGTTTGCCAGGTGCATGGGTGGATTTTTCTTCCATCAAGATTCCGACCTNACTTGAAGTGTCATCATCTTCCTTCACAGAAGAGTGCTTGGATCCGGAGAGGTCAAGCAGAGCAAGAGTCTTCTTGATCTTTTCAGCAACATCGCTTCCTCCTTCCGGTGCGTTTGTGGAAGATTTTGCTCCTTTTGAGGATGAAGATCCGAAAACAGGGGTAGATGCGGACGGCACTTGGAGTGATTGTTGTCCTAACGAGCTTGCTTTGCTCCTCGTAACTGGCCCAAAGCTTTCAAAGGTAACTCCAAGTATGTTTTCCATAGAACCTGGAATTAGCCGCCTTGGCGGAAGATGAACTGGAGTTGATTTTCTTGGAAGCCATTTCGTTGTTCTTGAACTTGGGTGATCGAAACGTTGAGATGAGAGGTAGAGCTTGTGCCGCTGGGCGTGCCAGAATTTGTAGACAATAAATTTGCGTCGAGAAAATAAAATCAGGACCGAAAAATATCGCAACAATCGTAGTATTTTATTTCAAATATTTGAACGTTATAATCTCTATGAATCCTCTGATTCTTCTTTTCAATAGTAAATAAAAGAGCTTTTGAGCTTAATTTTTGAATTTTATTTGATTTTAATCCAAGTGCTTGAGGCCTGATCTTGATCTTGACGTACTTTTAATCCAAGGGCTTGAGGCCTGATCTTGATCTTGACGTACTTTTAATCCAAGGGCTTGCAGCTTGTTCTTGAATCTTCGTCTTGATCTTTTAATCCTTAGAACACTTGAATGCTTGTAGCTTTTAGAGAAATCTGCAGCGTTTGATCCACGAGCTCCCTCTTGCTTCTTGTTATAACTTCTGGTGTCTTTTCTGAGTTATGAAGACCCCTATTTATAGTTGTGGGAGGGAAGAGTTATGATAAGAACAAACTCTTTCCGACCAATCAAATTGAAGCGTGACATGGTCGTATTTGATTGGCCAGAACATGTCACTTGCACACGTGGCGCGATTTCATTGGCCTTTTAATGTGACTTGTCATGCTGTGTCATTGTGACACGTGGCACGACCATATTGGCTCTTCTGCTTGACTAGGCGTGCCACGTCATTTGACACGTGGCACCAAACTGGGCCTCTAGGAAGACGTCATCTTGGGCTTAATGAAGCGGGCTTATCACTTTTAGCCCAATGGATTAAGACTTATTTATTTAACTCATATATATTGGACTTATATTTATAATTCCATTATATTAGCCCATAATATTTATCTGGACCAATATATCTTGAATTTTAAAATATAATCCAAATTATTTTATGGATTTAATTTTAATAAAATTTATATACCTACACACATCCAACACATTTCTGTTGTATCAACAACAAACACGGTATAAATCACGAACAAAAAAAAATCTTTCTAAGCTAGCCTTTCTAATGACTTATCCCAAAAAAGGGATGGTTAATATATAACTTTTCAACCAGCCAAACAATCCAAAACCCATATATAAATCATGCAGTACTTTCAGAAGCACGCTTTTTTGGTTAAGTTACTATCAAAGACAAAACAATTTATTACTAGTACTAGTTCTTTTTCACAGGTCAATTAGCATATATACAGTATGCCTGCAGTTGATCTTGTCTCTAGGGAATCACGCAGAAGATGAAACGCGCAGTAGCAGCGGAAAGAGATTTTAATTCAAAAGTGATAGAAGGTATTCTTGTCATTTGCTAATTAAATCCATAAACTATTTAATACACATATTCTTATTCCAAGTACAATTCTGCATAAAATAATACTACATAGATTTTATCATTAATTTCATAAAGATATTATGTATGAAGAAAAGAAAACTAACCATATATACTATATTGCATTTTATATCAAGATTAACTCTTCTTAAGAAACCAACCAATTAATCAATGTATTATATTGCTCGAAATTACACCTAATGACCTTGAAAATTGATGATCTTGATTATTTAACATTCATTTGCTCCCTAAGCAAACGTTTAAGTTTAAAAGTTAAAAGTCTTGCCCATGAGGCAAGTTATGAGGGCAACACTTATTAAACTTGATTGCCCGTGGAGTCAAAAAGTCAAGATCACCCACTTCCGAGACCATTCTTGCAAATCATCCTATTGCAGGAAATTGTTATATATACAAAGATTAACTCTCTCTCTCCAAATACCAACCAAACGAGCCTTTACATGATATGATGTCAAAGTCAATCATGCAATTTACCTCATGCATAACTTAGGTAAAATAAAATATGCATAACTTAAGTTACCATCATCAACAATGAAGGATTCTATTTTTAGTCTAGCTTATTTTAATGTCTAAAATATTTCTGGTAAAAAAAGGCGTGAACCTACATAGAGTATTTTTCATAAATAAGTAAATGAATAAATAAAAACTACAGAGAGTCTCATCTATTTTAAGAAAGAAAGATAGGGTCTGTTCCAGAATCCAGGTCTTTCAATAATTATACTACAAATATCCAAAAGGAGACGTGACATTCTGACTCGAGAGCTTGTCTTGTTATTTTTCATTATATAAGTATAATAATTGATCCCCAATGATTAATATTTTAAATAAAGATATGAGAATGAGCAGAGGAATGGGGCGTAGAGAAGGAGGATGCATCAACTTGGATGGGCTCATATAACTGTTGTCGGAACTCAAGGATGGACCCAATAGGCTCGCTCTGCAATATCTTCTGTTGTGACGCCCATGAATGGACGGTGAACTGATGAGGACGGGCAGAGAAGGAGCTACCGAACTAGAATTCCAATTTTATGTGTTCTGAATTTTAGAATAACGATTTTAAGAGCTATCATGAGTTCTAAATTTACAGCTGGTGGATTCGACCCAACCCGCCTTTAGGTTTCTAACTTCGACCCTGACGGTGGGTAATAGAGAAAAATTGGCAGGGTTCTATGTTTTTACAAAAGTTGTGCATACGACACCTCTTTCTGGTATATGTTCTCTAAGTTTCTAGGAAATTTATTATTAACTTGAGTATGTTATACATAGAAATATTTTTATGGCCCCTCAAGATTTTAAAAATTATCTGTCAATTGACACCATTGAATTTCGGTTCTGTAGTTTATTTTATAGTACTACCTTATTGAATTATCAAATAATGTTTAATTAATTTTTGTTTGAGGCACTATTAATCCAGAAGCTAAGGTATATAATGAGAAAATATCAAGAAGACGAGGGTAAGAACTCGCAATAACTTCGATATACATAGGTGAATAAATGCAAAGTAGCTAAAATTGGACAACCCGTCCAATTTCAGATTTTCTTTTGATAATAACAATACACAAAAATCATAGCTATTACAGATCATTATAGTCTTAACATATGAAAATCAGACGAAATAGGCTATAGAGGCACGTCAGAAGGATAATCTTTTAATTTGGGTATCTTTTAATAGTATATATCTCTAATAAACTTGTCTTGCTCGTGTAGATTTAATGGCATTTCGTCATAAACGTCACCAAATAAGTCTGTCAATGGAGGTTTCTCCACTTTCTCTGCACCTTGAATTGTTTCCAATACCTAAATCAAAGCCAAATATATTAAGAAAAAAGTCTACAGGAAGAAAAATAATAGTATGAAATTATGCCATTGTTGTGGAATGTTGCACCTGTTTTCTGATGTTTCGGCGAAGTTCAGTTTCATTTTGATCAAACCACCAGCCATTTCTCTGAATCCATTTTCTGAATCTGGTTACAGGGTTTCTTGCTGTTCTCCACTGCTCTATATCCTTTACGCACCGATACTTGGTTGAATCATCAGATGTTGAATGGTGGCTTACTCTATATGTCATGGCCTGAGGGTTAAAAACATTTTTCCAGATTAAGGTTTGTGCAGACATTTTTTAACTTCAATGTATTTTGTAACTTGAATTAGTAGATTATATAAAGAGCTAAATTTCACCTCAACTAATATTAGTTTTTGCTCCTTTATTGCCATTTGACGAGCTGCGCGAATAGCACTGTAAACTGCTAGAGCATTATTGCCATCTACTCGAATACTTCTAATTCCATAAGCCTGCCCCTTAACAGCAATTCCATCACCTGACACAATGATAAGTGTGGGCGTTATTGGAAAGAAAAATACGGAACACGCCCACCACATCGATTTGGTTGTTTCATAAAATGAGGTTTTTCATTGTTTCAAAATAATGGACTTGACAATACGATACAATCAATTTTATATTAACAATCAAAACAAACATTATATCTGGGATAACAATACAATACAACACAACAATTCAACGGAAAACAACCATCCAAACAATACGTTAATTAATGGAGTTATGGATGTGCACCTAAATTCTTCTTGTTTGTTGTTTCTAATGGAGTTAATGTAATGAGAAATTAAAATTTATACTATTATTTAATTTGTGCAATATGGTAATATGCATTTATTCTAAAATGCAAAATGTAAGGTTCAAAAGTTATTCGAACACGTGGCATACATCCATAAATCCATGCAATAATAAATGGAGCTAAAATCACAGATGGGGGATCCTTTCATGCGACCGATGCCATTTGGTTGCGAGTCCCCTATAATCGCCGACAATACTCATTAATATTTGATTAGTAGAAGAAAATGATGAAACCAATAAAAGAAACAAACTGCAACACAATGTAAATCAAGAAATAATTCATGAAACAACAATAAATAAAATGACAAAATAATTCGCTTTATAATTGAAAGCAATATTACCCTTGTGGAATAAAATAAACAAGTAATTAAATTTGTGTCATGTAGCATCACATCACTGAATAAAAGATTGTTTTTTCCAAATATCCGTATGTTGGCGTACACTCTGAATAATAGTAAAATTCTAGTTTGCCATCAACTATTTAATATTTGTCGTAAGAATTGTGTGAAGTGAATTTTGTATTCTTTAAATTTATTAACATTTTATATATGGAGCAATTTCTATAATCAAGTATTCAATAAAAATACTTTTCACATGTAAGTTAAAATATATACCAAAAGTAGCTTTAATATCTAGTATTCTTCAACATGGCATGTCAATATAATATCTTATAAGAACACATAGCTAAGCATAATAAGCTTTAAGATCGAGTATGGAAATATATATATAAAAATGTCCAATTTTCTTGTAATTGGACAAACCAAAAATTACCTGATCTTCGTCATTAACATTAGAACACCGTCTCTTGTCGAGAAGAGACAAGAGAGCAACTCTTGAACTCAGTACGTAAAAGCTGGTTTAAGCTTCTTGATCTCGAGAACCAAATCGCCATTGGAATACTCTTGAAGGAAAATGAACAAGTTTGAAGATGGTGTCAGACAAGATTGTGTGATGATGATAAGGGGTCAAGCCTCAAGTGTATATATATATATATATATATAAACCATCTCCATCATAGTTGATTCTTTGTCGATCTATTATTTTTATCATTTTATTAATGTTTTGATAAAGATAACAGAGGTTGGCGTTCGTATTTTTATCCTTTTAGAATAGAATTCACACTAGACAAAATAGTCATTTAAATATTTTCCTAGCTAATATTTAGGAGTTTGAAATTAAATCATATTTTACTTACTTAATCTTTCCTTATATGAATTAAGTAAAAAGTCCTTATATTTAGGATTTTACAACCACCAAAGTTTTACCTTATATTAATTTTAACATTAAACATTGATTGAATAAAATTAGAATCTTTATGCCTATGAATGGTCACGTTTTTTACGTCACAACAGATTGTTTAATAGTTTCTAATTTTTGGGAGAATAATTTTGGTGTAAACGAAATAAAATAAATAAATAATTAAAGAAAGAGGAAGCATTTTGCTTGGTCCTTTATCCTTATTTCGACAATTAACTTGTAAGTGCTATGAGTAATCAATGTGAGATTGGTCCACTAGCCATTCATCGATCAATAATTTACTTACATATAAATAGTACTATAGATTTTAAAACATAATTAAAATAAATAATTACAAAAATCCTTAATAAAAATAAAAAGAAAGAGAAAAAGAAAAGTGAATGACAAAATTCGTTCACACCAGCGCTTTGACAAACATAAATTGCAAAAGTTCGAATATTTATCATTAAAAGTAGATTTTTTTCTGGGGTAAAAATAAAATGTTAATTAAATATTAAAATATGGTATGAGCTAATATTAAGAACTTGAATGCTCAAAAAATAAATTATTTATTTTGCTATTTAAAAAATAATTAAGTATTTGAATGAACTAATTAGAATAAAAAATCCAATTTTATTCTTTCTCAAATGGTAAAATCAATTTTCAAATTTACACAATAATAAAATACACAATTTATTTCCCATCAAAAGATATCGTCGAGGAAAGAAATCAAAAATAATACAAAGTCAGTTATAGTATTAATAATTAAATTAGTCAAAATGCAAACTTGAAGAAATAAGAATAAAATAATGGAAGACAAAATATATTCATAATTGGGTGAGACATAATTTAATATATTTGTATATTACAAACTATGTATAATTATAAAGTAATACTTAACTAAATTCATCATCTCTGCATATTTTGAAGATATTGGATTTAACTACTGTATCAATATGATAATATTTACTTCTATCAACGTATATAGTTTTAATTGACAGATATTGCACACACGTGCAACGCCGTATACTAATACGTATGTGCATGTGTACATATAAACATATGATATATAGGAGTACAATGATTTGTTCATATTGGTTAACATCATTAATTTGCTTTTCATTAGGAACAGCGCATTTCATATCTTTCCCACATGAAATCTTTAATTTTTAGACATTGATGATATTGAAACATCATTTTCATTATATTTAAAGCAGCAAATACGTGTAGTGTAGATCTCTGAAAATATTTGGATTAAGGTCCATTCTAAAGGGATGGCCATCATGTATAATATTTGGACTATTTCTCAGGTTCTGTGCTCACTGGAAACATGTTTTGGTTGGGTTTTGATTGAACTCTGCTTGGGCTTGAAACTTGGTTTGACTTTGTAGTTAGGCTTTATCTGATTTATAAGTTGGGAAACTTACACAAATGTTACAAACAAATATTAACTTACCAACCTCTGGCCATTAGTCATAGACTTACCAAAACTAGCCAACAAAAATTAAAAAACTAAATAATGGGGTTCTTTCTCTCAAAGAATCACATGCAAAAATAACTTTTCATATTTTTAAGCGTGATTAGCAACACTAGATACAAGATGGAAAGGAAATTTCATCGATAAGGTAGTAAATAAGGTGATGAAATACAAAAAAAAAATATAATATTCCAAAAATCTAAACAAAAAAAGAACTTTTTCATTGGGTATAGTTGAAATTTATTGAAAATATGTAGATAAGTAAATATACAAAATTTGAGGAAGATTGGAGGTGACTTGAACTGATTTTGTATAAAAATTCGTAATTAAATCGAGCTCAAAAAATCTTCTACGACACAGGTATCAAATATGTATCACGCATGTGCCCAATCTATTCTAATAACACCCACTCAAAACAAAGCAAAAATTTGATATTTTTTTGCTACAAATAGCTAATTGGCTAAAAAATTAGTAATACTTGGCTAATATTAGTAATATTTTATCAATTGGCCAATTTTCGTAATGAGCTACTTATAAATGGACATAGCTGATAATTTCCGAGGCATTTGCATCTATACCCGGTTTTTGTGTCACGTTTTAACTTTTGCCCGCTTTGCAAAAAAAAATTGTAAGTGTACCCGCTTTTTCGCATAACTTCAGCATACGGGGCTGAAGTAGCAAAGGCAATCACGCAAAAAGCATTCTAGTAGACGGGCATGAAGTAGCAAGTGTGTTGAACCAAGTGTGCTGGAGTTTTTGTTTTGTAACTGGCGAACTTCAGCTCTAGAGCTGAAGTTTTTATTTTTGTAACTGGCGAACTTCAGCTCTAGAGCTGAAGTTTTTGTTTTGTAACTGGTTCTTGTTTTGTAACTATCGAACTTTAGTTCTGGAGCTTTCTAACAACTCATATTCTGGTGCTTCTTCTACTACTACTTCTACTGGTCCTACCGCTTCTTCCCGAAATTGCAACTCAACTGCCACCCTTTAGGTTTGAAAAATATATCACTTCTTTCTCAATTTGGCATTGGTTAATTTCTGTAGTTTCTCTTTTATTTATGTACAATTTGGAAAACGCGTTATTTATAATTTATTTTTAAATAATCTGATAAATATATTTATGGCAATCATCCCATGAGATGAAGTTCCATAGCAGCACCAACAGCAACAGAAGAAAGAAGAAGAAGAAGAAGAAGGAGGAGGAGGAGAAAGGGGGCTGAAGTTATTTAAAAAGTGGGTACAAGTTAAAAGGTTTTAAAAAATGGGTATAGGTTAAATGGGAGCGACCAAATAAGGTGCCCCGTGCAATTTTTACGTAATTTCCATGGCTAGTTTCCCCCCAAACGAATTAGTTAATTTAGCCCACAATGCAGTGGGTGCAAGTTATGTTTGATATACGAAAAATAGTGATTCCCATTTCCTAATGGTGAGAATTAGTTATCTATGAACCAAGGTCCGCAATGAAGCAGTACTTTATATTTTTCAGGTTTTTTGAAAATGTAGGAGATAGGTGTTTCAGTTTAAGTCGTGTGACTCTTTCTACCAGGTTGTTATATGGTATATTCATGTCCTTTGTTTGTCTAGGGTGGTAAGAGGAATGAAGGTAGGAATATAATTATGTTCTTGGTTTCATCCTTAAGGTTCAGGTTACTAAAGTTCTTGCTTATTATTAAGTAATCTTACTGCTATATGTTTCCGGCTTGCAGAGTTCGTAGAAAGCTAATTTTATCTTGCATGGGCTTCTCAATCTGCATCCCATCTTCTGCGCTTGGTTCTTGTTGCATGGTTTGATCATCAAACTTTCATCTGAAACAAGAGTTGAAGTCATTTCGTCTAGACGGCCTACCGCCTTTGACATAGTTGTTACACTGTCACTTGCTTCAGGTAAGATGCAGGGATTTCTGTGGTGTAATTGTTGTTTTTCATCATGGGAATTTTGGTAGTAACAGTTGAAAAATGAGATTTTCTATTAGATAGTCAGTTGAGAAGCAGCTAGGTTTTCTCGAGCAAACTGTTCTCCGCTCCACATACTATAATATCACAACATAAGAGGTACACAAAGAGCATATCTCTAGCTAGGCAACATGAAAGAAAAAGAAGTGCTAATGTAACCTTGATTAAGCTACCTTATTTAGCTTTTAATCTTCGACGACTCCAGCCAATTAACCATAGTTCGTCAAAACATGTAACGACCTCAATGAGACAAATCAGTAAAAGAGCACCTTGCTTTGTGACTAAAAATTTCAAACTTTAACGGATCAATCTAAATAAACTTTTTGCCAAACGCAAAGGACTCATATAGTAGCATATCAAAGAGTTTGTGGCATGTTCATTTGGTGGATCACCAACAAGATCAACCAGGCAGAATATATTGAGGCAAAGATTAAAATTATCCAAGGACAAATGTACCAAAAACACCCTTTCAAATGTAAACCAAAATTGGAAACAACAGCATTGTTTTAATCAAATGACCTAAACAGAACAACTTTAGAACAAAACAAACTCATACTCAAGCCTGAACCGTCTCAGGCGCTGCCTCCTCAGTTGTGTGGACAATAACCTTACTGGCAGGTTTTGACAAGATATCGGCGTATTCTTGGAAAGGAGATTTAGTGAAGCGAGTCTCCTTCCAGAAGTCTGGAGTAAGGAAACCGTATGTCTTCATTAAACAATCAAAGGTTGCCTGCATAGAAGAAAAACATTGAGCACCAAAAGTTCAAACAAAATCAAAACCAAGGGTTGCCTGGAGTAAGGAAAGAGTCACATAAAATTGGACAGAAGGAGTACAGCAACTGAAGCTCTCCCTAAAACAGAGTAGTTCACAACCTCGCATAAGTTTCATTGTGTAACGACAATTACAAGTACAAAAACTAGGACAGAAACTACAGATGGGAAACTCATTAGTTCCAAAGTTAAAGCATTCTTTTAATGTCCCAAAGACAATTCTCAATTTCAACCAAGAGATAAAGTGACATGTTAGGCATGTTTTGATTTTTCTCATACATGTTTCTTAAGCAATTCCATGTACTCCAACTCTCATAACAAAAGAAACTACTAACTACTATCACACTCAACATTAGCTTCAGAAATTCTGGTGAATAATGACTTCAACTTGGCTAACGAATGAATGCAAAAAATATTGAACCAGTTTCTTGTATGTGACAGCATACTCAACATTAGCTTCAGAAATGGCATTTCCATTGGTTTATAACATAATTAATTGCATTTCCATAGGTTTATAACATAATTAATCTTATTTCCATTGGTTTTATAAGATGCATTTCTACCTATGCTAACCTCACATTAGAATTAAACAGTAATAGCAGAGGTGAATCAAGGATCCAGATTCAGAGTCGACAGGGACAATTATATAGATTTTCTAATTTATTCGCAAACATAATCCGAGCCAAAATCAATTGGTTGAATTGAAAACACAACAAAAAGCCATATAACAATTAAAGAAAGACTAAAATTAATAACGAACCTTGACAAAGTTGCCGAGGGTTTTGGTGGATCCACGAGATGAGGTGAAGACATCCTCAATACCAGCAAACTGCAGCACCTTTTTAGGAACCCTAGCAGCCACAATACCAGCACCACGTGGAGCAGGCACCATACGCACGGTCACAGACCCACATTTCCCTGTAACCTTACAAGGCACGGTGTGTGGCTTTCCAATCTTGTTACCCCAATAACCTCTCCTCACAGGAATCACAGAAAGCTTAGCCAATATAATCGCGCCACGAATGGCAGTCGCCACTTCTTTTGAACACTTGACGCCTAATCCCACGTGCCCATTTCCGTCACCTACAACAACGAAGGCCTTGAACCGGGTTCTCTGTCCGGCCCGGGTTTGTTTCTGAACCGGCATGATTTTCATCACTTCGTCCTTTAGAGATGGACCGATGAGTGTGTCTATGATTTGGTACTCCTTGATTGGTAGTGAATGAAGGTAGATTTGTTCCAATGAACGGATTTTGCCGTCTTTTACGAGTCTCCCAAGTTTGGTGACTGGGACCCATTTTTCCTCTTCGGTTTCACGGCGGGGACGTCGGCCCCCACGGCCACGGCCACCACGGTCTCCGCCTCTTCCACCACGACCACCGAATCCACGGCCAAATCCTCCTCTCTCAGCCATGCTTCTTGCTGTTTAGCTCTGGGTTTTGCTAAATGCTGGAGAGTGTAAAAGTGGGCAAGACCAATAGAGAGGGGTTTATAAGCGCTAGGGTTTCGGAATTGGGCTTGAAGATATTGGATTCACATTGGTAATGACAAGGCAAGTGGAACTTTCAGCCCGACTTCAATATAGAGTTTTACGTAGGTTGGCCCAATTCATTAATTAGTAAAGCCAATTTCATTTGGATCTTTTCTATCAAAGGATCCAAATTTCACGGACAAATAGCACGAGCTAGCCAGTGTTCGGACTGATAACTAAAAAATATCCAGCAATTATAAATTCATTAAAAAATAATTATTATTTTTCTTAAACACGAAAAATCCAACATAATATGCGAGATTATGGAGCTCATGCATATAAACTTTCAGCATATGATGTTGGAACTCCGTGACACGAAAATTCCAGCATAGTATACTGGATTATGGAAATCCTGCATATAAATTTCTCGCATATTATCCTGGACTCAAACACATTATGAAATTCTTACACATTATGCTGGAAGTTCATATGTAAAATATTCGAATTTCAGCATAATATTTCCAGATTTTTAAGGGTGTTTTTGTTCAGATTTTATTTTTACATAAAAAGAATAGTTAAATTTCAATTACTTTTGAAACTATTACTATTTTTTCTACCTATATTTCATTTTTTTCCCCCAAATTTCATTCTTCTTTGATGCGTCTTTTTAACATCTTGATATATAGTTGATCTATACCTTAAATAATATTTTGCGTACAAAAATGGAAATTGTATTTTTCAATTACATCTGGTTTTTCTTTTTTTGAGGGATGGACTTTGATTATATAATTTATTTTCTTCATTTTATGTTGTATGATAATATCTGATAGAAGAGCATATTGGTCGAAAATTATAATAGAAGATTAGTAGGTAGTCGAGCGATTTCTCTATTTTATGTGATAAAACAAGAAATATCCTAAGCAATAAAGATCTTCCTATTGATACTAGCACTAGTGGGACTGGCTCCCGGGGAAAAGGAATTACACTAGATCTTGGCAATGGCACTCCAACAAGCTCGGCAGGGAGAGAAAGACGTGCTCTAGTTTAGAGTCTTCTTCTCCTTATTTTGTATTAGTATTCTATTATTATCTTACTCTTTCATTTTATTACTAGTTTTGTTCCCTTCGCTTTGGTTATCTTACTATTTTTGTACCGATACATTTTTTCTGTTTCATATTTCCATCATAGCGTTTTTACTCTTTTATTTTTCAAACGTGTTTTGAAAATATTTTTCTTGAGCCTAGGATCTATCACAAACTCTATGTACCTCACACAAGATAGTGGCAATATTTGTATACACTCTACTATTTCCCTACTCTATTTGTGGGCTCACAATGAGTGTGTTATTGTGGTTGATGATAATATTTGATTGGATATAAATTTTAATATGAACGAAGAACTTTTGGCACATACTAAACGTATTTATAAAACTTGTGATCTTTACATTTATATGCCTCGAAGGGCATGCCATTAGGGTGAAATAATAAGTTCAAAATTAAAGAATATCCGATTATAAAAATGTATTATTCTATTTAAAATAATCTTAACAAACAGTGTGGCATATTCAGTATAGTATATGTTTGGTAATGTATGAAGGTCAGAATGACTTTAACAAAGATTGTTAGAGCTAGCTTACTCCATTAAGCAAAGAAGAGGCGTATTACTTTAAACTTATTGTATTTTCACATATTAAGCAATGATTTCTCCATTAGAAAGATACGTTGTGAGACCACTAAGACAAGAGACAAAAAATTCTTTAGATGCCATAGAAAAAAAAGGAGACTAAAGCCATAATCAATTCCACAATGCAAGACAAGAACGAGGAAATTCAGGAACAAAGGAGGGCCTACACCCAACCATCTTGATATACTCTCATTCCCTCTCAATCAAATGCAGCAGTACAATTACTCCAGCACAATGTACAACACTAACAAAGCTTATTTTTTCTAGCATGATATTTTTGCTACAAGAGAATATCATATATTCCGAGCAATATGTGGTTCATATTATTGTTGATTATGCTTTTGAACTCATACTTTACTTTATTTGGACAACTTTACTTAGAGGGTACTATTTTTCAACCTCTTTCTCTCTCCTCAAATTTTTAATCCATTTTTTCTTTGTTAAAGTAAGGACCTAACATTACAAACAAAAGATGAGACACACACCAATAAAAGCTTTGTTGTTATTAAAAGGAAAGTGACAAATGGACCAAACACATATCAATGACACACACCTTCCTCTCCTTCATACATGCACTTTCATGATTTTTCGACTTCTTCCTATCTTCCCTCTTTCTCTCCACCTCATTTCCTCCTTCTAACAGTCATGTTTGATCCAAGAAAACAGACACCCAACGACAGTTGGGATCCTCTAAATTTTGGTTTCCAAGTGTCAAAAAAGCATGGTAATTGGACTAAAAATGATGGTGGAGAAGGGATTCAATTTAGAGTTCAAGAAATGGAAGAAAATGAAGATGGTGGTATTGAATCTGATGCTTCATCACCACCCTTATGGCAAAATAGCCCTCCAATAAGTCCAGTTCATCATAGTATAAATTATCGGTCACTTTCGCCGAGTTCTAGAGCTCAAGCCATAGCTAGAGGCCAATGGGAACTAATGGAAATGGTTAAGAACATGCCTGAATCTTGTTATGAGCTTTCTTTAAAGGATCTTGTCGAGCAGCACACTACAGCCACTCAAGAAAATTGCTTAATCAATAAGGAGAAAAACCAAGTTGTGCAGCATAGGGTGAAGATAAAGAGGCAAGAGAATAGAAGCATGAATAAGAAGAAGAATGATCAAATTAAGAAAGCCAAGATGATGAGAAGTAAAGGTATTGATAATGGAGGGCTATTTCTCAAGATGGTTTCCCCTGTTCCCTTGAGACCAAAGAGAAAAAAGAAGAATTCAGTAAATACAACTAATAAAGTTTCCCCTAAGCCTGAAGAGTGTGAAAACTCTTCAAAAAGTTTGGAAAAAGATTGGTGGAAGAAGAGATTTTCTAGTTCAAGTGAGAGTGGTAGTAGCAGGACAAACAGCAGCAGAAATAGAAGCAGTGGCAGCAGTTCTAGCAGCAGCACTAATAGCAGAAACAACAGCAACAGGTATATATAATCATTTCTTAATATAATCAACTCAAACAAATCTGGATATTTCTTCATATTACTAAGGGGATCCAATCATGGGTTCGCAGGTTCAGTAGAACTCAATATTTTAAGGTCCTTTTTTTGTATAAAATAAGTATGGATAGAACTAAATATATACCTGAAAACTCATTCTCTCACTTTATAATCCACAATATCTAATTTTTGAATTCGCTGCTGCTTGAAAATTTTAATACTAGTTCTGTCACAGACGATGAATTTGCTAAAAAGACTTGTCCTTTATAAAGTCACAGAACAATTTGAAGTCTGTGAATTCAAAATGCTACCATAAATACACTAACTACTTAGAGTTACTGGGTTCGAAACTTAATATTGGTACATCTTTAGGAGTAATCTTTTTTATACATATACACAGTGGCGGAGGCAGCATCTCCTGCAAAAGCTTGTGGGAACTGAACTCGTGACCTTATAAAGGTTTTGAACCCCTTGACCACTAAGCTACACTTTTGGGTTGTGTTAAGGGGATTCAAAACTTAATATATAGAGATAAAAAACAGATTTTGAGTGTAATTTTTCGGCGAAGGAGGTTTGCTCCGCCTCCTAAATCCGCCCCTGCATATACAGAATCCAGACCAAAAACTACTGGGTCCGGCCAAACCCGAAACTTACCTATTACCTCCGCCCCTGGTCCTGTAATCTTGGGAGTGTTCCTGCCATAGGTATACCCGAGTTTAAAGACCAAAGAGAAAGTTTAAGTAGATTATATTCAATACATTCTCTTGAGCTTATTCTCTGGTCACTACTTGGATAGTTGGATGATTATGGGAAATCCTGCTTCCATGAAGAACAGAACAGAAACAGAACAAAGGAATGGAAACGTTTAGATTCAAGAAAACTAGTTTTGTTGAGTTTGTCTCTAATGGAAAGCATTAGTCGATTTTACTTTATTTCAATAATTAACATATTTCATTTGATCATTTTTAGAAGTTTTGCAAAGTATGTAGATTGCATTTTAAAAGAGAAGTATCAGTTGTTAAGATACTGGATCACTGATCAGATTCTGTTTGTTTTAGCATTTATTATAATTGTGGCAGTAAAGAAACACCTGTCCGTCCACCCACCTACTTAAAATAAGACATGTTTGATTTTGTATATAATGCAGGAAAAGGAAAGGATTTTTAAGCAATTGGTGGTCAAGGTTATGCTTCACTAAAAGCATATCGGCAGGATGAGAATAACAAGTGGTTGGTGATGCCACCTACACATAATACGTTTAAGTCTTTGTAGAACCTTACAATAATGTGATGTATAGTTTTGTGGTAGATCACTATATATAACGATATATATAGCTTCAAGGACGGTAAATTTATCTTCGTGTAACCTATAAGTCACAGGTTGAATCCGTGGAAGTAGCTATTCATATTTGTATTAAGGTAGATTATCTACGTTACACCTTTAGGGTACGGTCCTTCCCCGAACCCTTTACGAATACAGAATACCCTGTGCATCGGTTTTTTTTTATATATATAGGTCTAAGGAGATCGCTATATTCTTGGAAAGTTATTCCCTTTGAATTGCTCTTTCATTTGCTTTCTTATTGCTTTGGCAACATTGAATATTAAACCGAGCAAGTTGAGTCTGTTAAGGGTTGTCCGGATTTTCTAACCATATTTGGTTTTCTTATTTCTTGAAGGAAAGGACAACATATTTACCATATTTGGGTTTTCCTTTTTGTAGAAGGAAATCATAATTCTTCCATGTTTGGCTAGTCCTTTTTCTTGTAGGAAAAGGTTTGGACTTCTATAAATTGAGGATCCTTCTTTCTCATTCGGTAGCATCCACAATGTAGCCATATGGGTTGAGAGTCGTGTTTAGGGGGAGAACTTTACGGGACAAGTGTAATGTGTCACTTGTGTTTGCCTCTTCGTGAGGTTGTTCTCTCGATATTTTGTACTCTCTTTTATTATAGTGGATTGCTCATTTCCGCGGTGGACGTAGGTCAGTTGACCGAACCACGTTAAATGTTTGTGTCTCATTTGGTAGATTTCTCTTTTATTGTCTGGTTTATCGTCGTTCAATTGTTGCGTCACTAGTTTCCGCATGACACCTGACTTTTTTCGGTCCTAACAAGTGGTATCAGAGCGAGGTTCGAGACAGGTTCATCTTGGCGGGTTTAGTTCTGGCCGCAACCTATTTGACGGTAATCATGATTTTTATCTGAGAAATTTGACCGGAGTGCTACTCTTGTTGAGACAAACTTTGTGGCGGAGATTTGGAGATGCGACCTGTTGACGGCTATGTGAAGAAGGTGGATCAGATTTATTTTGTCAGAAAATTCAGGCCAAGGGGGAGAATTGTTAAGGGTTGTCCGGATTTTCTAACCATATTTGGTTTTCCTATTTCTTGAAGGAAAGGACAACATATTTACCATATTTGGGTTTTCCTTTTTGTAGAAGGAAATCATAATTCTTCCATGTTTGGCTAGTCCTTTTTCTTGTAGGAAAAGGTTTGGACTTCTATAAATTGAGGATCCTTCTTTCTCATTCAGCAGCATCCACAATGTAGCCATATGGGTTGAGAGTCGTGTTTAGGGGGAGAACTTTACGGGACAAGTGTAATGTGTCACTTGTGTTTGCCTCTTCGTGAGGTTGTTCTCTCGATATTTTGTACTCTCTTTTATTATAGTGGATTGCTCATTTCCGCGGTGGACGTAGGTCAATTGACCGAACCACGTTAAATGTTTGTGTCTCATTTGGTAGATTTCTCTTTTATTGTCTGGTTTATCGTCGTTCAATTGTTGCGTCACTAGTTTCCGCATGACACCTGACTTTTTTCGGTCCTAACAGAGTCATGATGTAGATATCATATATGGAATACCGAATTAAAAGGTCAGACAAATTATAGTAGTTTTAGGTCAATTTGTTCTAGCTCAACAAACTATTTTTTTTTTCAAACTCTTTATTTAGTTACGTAACCATAATCATCATGTACTCTATTTAGAGTACAAATTAATTGTTCATAAATCATTCGACGGAATTCCAATGTCAATTTTCTTTAGGTTTAGATGAATATAATTCGTTTTTTGTGTCGCAACTCTAAATCCCTTTATTAAACCTATCATTTGAAATGCGTGTCAAATTAAGAATTAATTTGTATGTAACTTATTCAACAAAGTATCTGTAACTTGCCCTTCCATTAATTTGATCTATTCCTCTCCATCAATCTGTACATTGATGATATATCAAATAGGAGGGAAAAGACGACCCAAGTATATATACTTCTTTTTGATAAGTTAGAGACAACAAAATTTTCAAACATCCACAATTGAAATCAACACTCCTTACTGTATGTGGATTATATTTTGGAAAAAGGAAATAATTAACACTCGAACTTTGAACCCCGCCACTCATAATTGAACTGAGGGGGTAACAATTTAAGCTAGATATGCATAACATATAAAACATAACCTTAGTACGTACAACAAGTTGAGGTATCTGAATGTATCAATCTCTTTTTGATTGGTTATAATATTGTTGTATATGCTCCAACTTATGAACTTTGAAGTAGTTGCTATGTTGCCAATTTGGTTGATTAATTTCTACTATCCTTTTTGTAACTTGTGTTCTTCAACATTCATATGATAGAATGTTGTGTCTGCCTAAAGAGGTAAGGGGTATTGGCATTAGAAGCATGGAAGAAATCAGTTGTACACTTGATATGAAAAAGGTGGTGGAGATTTAGGACTGTAACATCCTTGCGGTCTGAGTTCCTTTTATTGCTTGGAGACTTGTTTTAGGGAAATTGCCTATGGATGATGTTATTTCAAGATTTGGAAACCAGTTGGTATCTAAATGTAGTTGTTGCAGCCAGGTTACTCCAATTGTTATATGCTGGAAATTATGGAAGGAGCATTGTGCTTGTGAATGTGGTGAGCAAACAAAGTTTAACTTGCACAAAATGAAGCAACAAATCGAATGAACTATCCAAAGGGCAATGAATATGTCCTTCAATAGTTGCAACTGGAATTATCAATGGATCGAAATTTGTGTTATGGTGGAGAGGTTAAAACCTATTCCAAGACACATCCTAGTTTATTGACAAAAATCAAACAAGGGGTGGATCAAAATTAACACCAATGGTAGTTACTTATTGGATAATGGAAAGGCTGGAATAAGGCCAACTTCTTTGTTAGTTAAAGATTAGAATCTGTAGGAGCAGGTTCTAAATCTCTTGTATTTTGTCTATACTTTGTCCTGCTGTTAAGACCTTTTTGAATGGATGGATTCCCACCATTCTTTTGCTCTTCAGATAAGGTTTATTACCTCCTCCTTATACTAGTTTTCTATATATATATATATATATATATATATATATATATA
>ML251460.1:0-44313 GCA_005239495.1 Nicotiana undulata | reverse complement strand
TTTTTTATATATATATATATATATATATATATATATATATATAAGGTAGGGGTCAATGCCAAGGGGTTGCACCAGGGATCGACTTTTAACCCATTTTTGTTTGCCTTGGCGATGGATGTACTGTCGCGTCACATCCAAGGGGAGGTGCCTTGGTGCATGCTATTTGCCGATGATATAGTGTTGATTGACGAGACGCGTTGCACAGTTAACGCGAGGTTGGAGGTTTGGAGACAGACATTGGAGTATAAAGGTTTCAAATTGAGTAGAACCAAGACAGAATACTTGGAGTGCAAATTCAGTGAGACCTATGATGCAGACGTAGAGGTTAAGCTTGATGATCAAGTTATCCCCAAGAGAGCGAGTTTTAAGTATCTCAGGTCTATTATTCAGGGTAACGGGGATATTGACGAAGACGTCACACACCGCATCGGAGCGGGATGGATGAAGTGGAGGCTCGCTTCCGGTGTTCTATGTGATAGGAATGTGCCGTTAAGACTTAAGGGTAAGTTTTATCGAGTGGTGGTTCGACCCGCTATGTTGTATGGGGCTGAGTGTTGGCCAGTAAAGAAATCCCACGTGCAGAAGATGAGGATGTTGAGATGGATGTGTGGGTGTACCAGGCGAGATTAAGAATGAAGCTATCCGGGACATAGTGGGAGTAGCCTCCGTGGAGGACAAGATGCGGGAGTCGCGGCTGAGATGGTTCGGTCACGTTAGGAGAAGAAGCATTGATGCCCCTGTCAGGAGGTGTGAGAGGTTGGCCAGGGAGAGTTTGAGAAGGGGTCGAGGTAGGCCTAAGAAGTACTGGGGAGAAGTGATTAGGCAAGACTTGGCGTTGCTTCAGCTCACTGAGGACATTACATTTGATAGGTGGGTGTGGAGGTCGAGGATTAAGGTAGAAGGTTAGTAGGTAGTTTATAGTGGTCACCGATAGGCTTAGTAGCATACATTTCTCTTCATATTCTTAGATTTTTATTACGGTATGTGGATTTGTTCGTCTTAGATATTGTATTCCCTGTTGCTATACTTGGATTTTTAATTTTTTTTTAATTTTTCTTTTCTTTTTCTTTTGGCTCTTCCTGAGCCGGGGGTCTATTGGAAACAGGCTCTTTACCTGTGTTAGGTAGGGGTAAGATCTGTGTACAGACTACTCTCCCCAGACCACACATGTTGGGATTAAACTGGGTTTGTTGTTGTTGTTGTTAGGGGTCAATGCCAACCCCCCCCCCCCCCCCAACACCACAGGAGGTGAAAGCCTGGGTGGTTGGATTAAATTTATAAAAAATTCCATGCTAGCAGAGGCGGACCCATGTGTATGGGTTAGGAGTCACCGGACCCCGTAAATTTCGGCCGAAATCTTGTATATGTATATACTTTGAAAATAGTTAATATAAAGCAGTTGACACCCTGAACACTAAAAGCATTTAAGGGGCACTAGTTAAGCAGAATAATATGCCTCTGTCGCGTAAAAATTCTAGGTCCGCCTCTGAATGCTAGGTACACCTACATAAGTAATCATTTTGAGGGGATATTAGTTATTGATATAAATCCCCTACCTAAATACTTCCTATAAAGCTTGAGAACACCATTGGAGAAATGTCTCGAGTTAGTCCCACACAAGGCCAACTTTCTTTTTAATATTTGTGATAATATATACTGTCATAAATCTCTAAGTAACTTAGTGTAACATATGAAATTTTTTATTGAGAGGAACCAGGAAAGGAAAAAAACGAGTCAACAACATTAACATATACGTTGGGGAGATTGTCATGGACTCATGGGCCTGAGGAGTGTCATGCGTGAGTTTAATTTGTTGAGGTGTTTGCATTGTGACCCTCTTTTATATTCGGCGGAGAGTTCGAAAACTCATGTAGAATAAATAAAAAAAATTGAAAAGGAAAAGCGGGAGCTATTCTGAAGCCCTAGTTTTATTACTTGAATTGGTTTTCATGTATGGATTGAAGAGTTACTATGTGGAGAGAAAATTAATTAAAGTCGAGAATAGATGGAATGACATTATGGTTTGTGGGATTTGATGTGGTGAGGCTACTATGATTCTATGGGATTAATTGTCCTAACGTAAGTAACAATATTTAATTCTGACACGATTAGCCAGTTAGATTCGCTGTTTATTTTTTTAGCCGGTATATGTATATTTATATACTGATTATATATAGTTATACACATATCACACATAAATTATACATAAGTTATTTGGTTAAAGCAGTTAAGTGAACGACTATTTAAGTTAATTCTTATTTTTTTCCTTCTTCTATAATACCTCAAAATCCTTGACACGTCTTGACTATGACTTGAAACATGTTATGAACTTGAAACGGTGAAAAGTTTTATGCTTTAGAATGTTGTTTAATAGTTATGGTGGTTGAAGGAGCGGTTTTGGACTAGAAAAGTTGATAAATAAGGAGAAGGAGAGAGAATCAATCAAACTAATTAAATATGACTCAAATTCTAAGTAGCACAACTCTTAATATAAGAGAAACTCGATCATAATTTCTGAAGCAAACTTGTATTCTTCTAATTTGTTCCAGCTTTACAAGATAATCAAAATGAGGCCCTAATAAGAGGTTAAGACTTCCATCAGCTCTTTCAGGTTTCAGCCCATTGCTTGCTAAAATAAAACAAGACCCAACGAATCTTACACAAAAGAGATGTAAATGCTTTTTTGGTCAAATACATATATAAATCAGGCCCAAACCAATCGTCAACTTAATTCATTTCTCTATCTTAAGCATTTCCAAATATAAAAGGTGAAAAGAAAAGATGAAAGGAAAAGATAATCTGAAATCTTATATGGTAGTATTGTGGTTATGTTAGTCTTTAACAAGTAATTAAATCGATTAACGATTTTACAAATGATAGGGTACAAATAGAAAAAATGGCTGCACAAAGCATAAGGTGTTGCTAATCACAAAGCAGTTCATATAAAAAGGAGGTCAAGTTATTTTTTTTATTATTAAAAAGGTAAGAAATAAGATTCAAATGAAAAATGGATGCATATATTATTTGAGGTGGAAAACACAAAGGGCGGTTATACGAAGGACAAGAAGACACATGTGTTTAGGCAGAAAATGTTAAGCTTTTCTCTAAACCAATTAAGGAAGTAAATAACGGATAAATCTTAGCCAAATATAACTAATTCTAGATCTAAACAAAGTGAATCATGATAATCGCATAAGATCAAGTTTGTATAGCTCCTCTCGAGTTAATAGACAGACATCAAACATAAATGATAAGCTTACATCTTTAATGCATTATTCAATACGTGTAAGAGTAAAGAGGGAAATAATGTTATTGGCAACCTCGGGACCGATCTCGGTTGAATCAGCTGTGGGATCTTCCTTCAATTGGGACTACTATCTTGGCTTTTAGTCTTGTTAGAAGGCTTCTCCTGTTTCTCTGTTCCCTCCTTTCCGTTGTTTTTTTGTCCGCCCCCTTTCTTGATTTCTTACCTCTTATTTATACTACCCATATTACCTTATGTCCGATGGTCTTTGACCAGAACGTTATCTCTTGATTATATGCTTCATTATTTCCTACGGATTTTACGACAAGTCCTTCTCCGTACACACTTAACGATGGCTCAATCTCAATCATGGTCGAGATTCTTATTGTGGTCGTATCTTGAGAACATGGACACAACTTACTCGATCCCCTATCATCTCCTGTAGCGTTGATCCATGGGGACAGATTTTGACCCATACAGTTAGTCCCTCCGCCTGTTGGGGTCGCCTCTTGGCGAGCTCGATAGGCGGATTCCGCTAATTCAAGAAGAGAAATATGTCCGCTTTATACGACATGCGGGACCCTCTTGGCGAGATAGGTACGTGACGATTCCAGGGTCGCAACGGACCGTTATATTAGTTCGGAATTGAACCGTCACATCAGTTTGTAACTAGACCGTCACATCAATTCTAGAGGCCATAAATGCTCAAGTGTCATTATGGCGCACGTTCCCCAGGCACCGTGTCGCTTTCCGTGCCTCTTCCGTTCCTTTTCCTCAATGGGCGTCTCTTGGCTTTCTCGCTTGAGGCACTCGCATTCTTATAAATAGGGATATAAGCCCTCATTTGAATGTCGTGTCTTTCTGTTGTTTTAAGAAAATGATTCTGCAAATTTTTCCTCCTCTAGTTCCTCATACTCCTGCTTCTGCTAGAATCGTGGTGTTCATTGTCTTTTTCCCTATCACTGTTTTCGTTTCTCTTCATAAAAAAAACAAATGGATGTTACTTCTTCCCAATCTGAAAGGGTTGTTGTTGCCCCGTTGCCGGAAGGCGCTCAAAGCTAAGTGGGGAATCCCCGCTCATATTGAAATCGAGCCGACAGGGAGCGATATAGTGCACTTGCACCGCCTAGGATACTGCACATTTTACGCGTATCCCTTTGTTATTGGGTATACGCTCCCCCTTCCTTCTTTGGTAGTTGATTTCTGTCGGTTCTATGAAATATGCCCTGTCCAACTCTCTCTATATGCGTACAAGCTCTTTCTTATTCTCATCAAGTACGCAGAGTTGTCCAGCCAAGGAATCTTTCTAAGGCATATGCTCCACATCTTCGCACCTCGTTTTCTTCGGGGCACGATGATTCACCTGCGCCATCGAGGGACCAAGAGTTTGGTGGTGAAGATGGACGATAGGGCTAACCGCAGTTTTTGGGAAAGCTACTTCTACATGCGGACATAGCACCTTGTGGAGAACTCGGCAAGGTTCCCGGAGACGTAGAATTTTGCTCATAAGTTTTCTTCTATTTATTTGGTGATTCCTTTAGGACGATCATTAACTGTCTTCCTTTTGGTGACTTTGCTGAAGATTTGTTTTGTTTGCTTGTCTTTGTTTTTGTTTTCTACAGCTGAGAGGTTGCCTTCCCCGCTAGTTGTATATATTTTTTAGTGGATGGGCGCAATTCTTCCCCGCACGGTTGGGATTCGTAAATAGGCATCTTTTCATGAGAAGTTTGGGCGTAAGCCTCTTACTGGTGAGTTGGCTTGTAGCCTTGCTTTCTCTCCCCATGTAGTTCCTTTAGCTTCGTCGTTATATGATCCAATTCCTTCTTGTCAACAGGTCAGAGAGGAGTGAGAAGGACGAGGGCCCCTCCGCTCGCATTCCGTCAACTGGCTAGGCGCTCACCTTTTTTGGCTAAGTCGTATCGTATCTTGCTAGTAATGGATTGATTCTTGAATCTTGCTTGGTTTAGGCAGGTAAGTGTTAACATACTCTTGTTGGCATCTTCTTCACGTCCCGCACCGACGATTACTGTGTGCGGGGGTACGGGGAGCCTAGCTACTGTCCAAACAGCGCCCACGGTCGAGGTCGTACTCTTGGAAGTTGCTTCCGGGCTGGAGATTCCAATCCCCCAATCCGCTCAACAGGCGACTCTTCCCTTGATGATAGTGGAGAGGCCCCATCAAAGAGGCGAATGGTAGTGTTGGAAGAGGCAGAGGCGAGGCCTGACACGAATGCTCTAGAGGCTAATTTAGCAGACGTACGGAGTCCCGAGGCCGCCGTTGTTATACCGAGCAGACCTTCGTCATCCCGGCAGAATCAGACCCCTTCTTCGGCCTAAGAGAAAGGAAAAGGCGTCGTGGTTGAGGATTATGAGTCCGAGTTCGACATCGACCCTGATGACATGAGGATGTTTGAAGAGGACTTTACTAGGACATTGGTAATGGTGGAAGGCCCCTCTCGCATACTCGAAATTCCATGGGATCTCAACCTGCTGCAGGATACGGTGGAGTTGGTTCCGCAGTTCGATCTCCTCTATTCCGCCACCGAAAGTGGAGATCTTCGGGAGGTCAGCGATTCTCAGTTGTCACGTGGTGTATACACAACGAGCTTGAAGGTGAGATCCTTTTTCTTCCTCTCTGTTTCACGACCCTTAATCTTTATTAACTTCTTCCTTTCCTTTCCGCGGACTTACATGCTGGAGGTCGAAAGTGCTCGTAGGGCTGAGACGCGAGCTGAGAGTTTTTTAAAAATGGCCGACAAGTATCAGCGGTATCGCAACAGATGCCTCGAGTTGCGTGAGCATCTTAGAGCAGGCGTCGGCACTGAATCTACCAGGGAGAAGTTGGAGAGAAGAGATGAGGACCTGATGCGGTCTATCCGCAAGTGTAGTGAGATCGAGGAGTTACTTCATGCCAAGAATGAGGAGCTGGAGGTGGGCAGGGGGGTCGCCGCGGAGTGCGAGGACCTTCAGGACAAGGTGCTATCGTTGCGAGCCGAGCTTGAACAAAATGCTGCTAGGGTCTACGCGCTTGGTGCATAATGGGCGGAGAAGGTGGCTGAGTTGGAGAAGAAAGTGGCCGAGTTGGAGCGAATTGAGGGTGCTCGAGTGTCAACTTTGGTGAGGGTCGCGGCGCTAGAAGACACTATCCGTGTCCTCAGGTCTGAGCAAGAATTTGAGAGGGCGATGACCACGCTGAGGGAGGCGAGGCTTGAGGAACGCATTGGCGAAATAGACAAGGAAGCTTCAAACTTAGGAGACCGGGTCATGACCCTCGAGGTTGAGAAGGTGCAATTGTTGGCTCAGGTTGAATCTGCCTCTGTCGTTGTTCCTCGCCACTTGCATGAGCTGTGGATTCATGCTAAGGTCCGACTGGACATGTACAAGGGTTTGTGGGAGGCGGGAACAGTTTTGGAGGATGACTTTGAAGATGCTCGGGCGAAGGCACGTGAGGCTCACGTCAATTGTGGCTACGACCCTGCGACACTGGAGACCAGTGAGGGCTTCGATATTGAGGACGTGCTTCCTGATGACGATGATGGGGAGAGCGGCAGTGGAGATGACGCCGAGTGAAATGTTGCTGCAATTTTCATACTTAGTTTTTAGTTTTAGTTTTTTTTTGTGTTCTTCTTCGTTTGTTTTCATTTCTTTTTTGGCGGGCATGTTCTAGACTTTTGTAAGGCATTGTTGTTGCACGCATACATTCAAATAAAATGATTGCTTTGTCTTTGTAACTTTTGATTTTCTTTTTCCTTCTCTCCCATTTGTTGCATATGCATGATATTTGCGTTGACTTTCGGACTTCTTCGTGACGAGTCCCTGATACTTTTAGTTGGGAATTTGACCTTGCCCGGATCAAGTGGGAATTCGTCGTGTGAGTCCGAATAAAGTCACTTTGGATCTGCAAATTCGGGCAAGGTCGACTTCTGACTTGTCAACTTAGGCAGAACCAAAATTAATTCAAGCGAGGTTGAATTCAAACCTGCCATCCCGGTCGAAGTCAATTTTGACTTGTATATTCAAACAAGATCGAATTTGGGATTACCGTCTTGGGAGAATTTAGTTTCTAACTTGTGTATTCAAACGAGATCGAATTTGGGATTGCCGCCTTGGGCGAAGTTAGTTTCTGACTTGTGTATTCAAATGAAGTCGGATGTTCTTTCTATTTGGCGATGGTCAATGGCCGTAAGGGTGTTAATTCAAGCGAGGTTGAAACTATAACCCGTTGTGATGTCGGGCGAGGTCGGACTTTCTTTTCATTTGGCGACGGCCAATGGCCGTAAGGGTGTTAATTCGAGAGAGGTCGAAATTATAACCCGTTGTAAAGTCGAGTGAGGTCGGACTTTCTTTTAATTTGGCGACGGCCGATGACCGTAAAGGTGTTAATTCGATCGAGGTCGAAATTATAACTCGTTGTAAAGTCGAGCGAGGTCAGACTTTGTTTTCAGTTGGCGACGACGATGGTCGTAAGGGTGTTAATTCGAACGAGGTCAAAATTATAACCCGTTGTAAAGTCGAGCGAGGTCGGACTTTATTTTCAGTTGGCGATGACCGATGGTCGTAAAGGTGTTAATTCGAGCGAGGTCAAAATTATAACCCGTTGTAAAGTCGAGCGAGGTCGGACTTTATTTTTAGTTGGCGATGACCGATGGCCGTAAGGGTGTTAATTCGAGCGAGGTCGAAATTATAGCCCGTTGTAAAGTCGAAAGGTCGTACTTTCTTTTCATTTGGCGACGGTCGATGGCCGTTAGGGTGTTAATTCGAGTGAGATCGAAATTATAACCCGTTCTATTATCTTTTGGAGAGCATCATTCGTGGACGCATCGTTTGCGCATGTGCTGGGGCACATCCTGGTTCGCTTAGATTTGCTTTCATTGGAGGACACTGCGTTTCCTAGGTGGGTCTCAGTTTGCTTAATTTTGCTTTCATTGGAGAGTGATGTGCGTCTCCAGGGTGAGTCCCAGTTTGCCTAATTTTCCTTTCATTGGAGAGTGCTAGTGTACCTGTTTTGTACTGACAAAAGAACATAATAAGTTAAACCCAAGTGAAGTTCTGTTACCTTGGTCCGGCAAGTCGGTGAGAGGAGGAATGGTGCTACATGGTTGCTCGCTTCTCATGCTCGAATGGTGGTTTTAGACTTCGTAGCCACGCTAGGCCTCACCATTAATCACGTCTAGGCTTCTAGTGGGTTGGATTTACATCTTGCTCGTTAGGGTATTGAGACCGAGTCCTAGTCCGAGCCCGTCTGATATGCGCGAATAAAGGAAACATGTCATACTTTGTTCATAAATCATCCAGTGCGAGGATGAGGCAGGATATACCAGCTATTTCAAAGGATCACATAGTAAGCTATCGTCCCTTCCTAAGAGGTGAAAGTACATGTCAATGTGTAAAGTGAGTATGTCGAATAGGATTGCGGTCATTCCAAGCGCATAGTGACCCCGATTCTATTTTAAAATATGCATATGACGGTCCAAGTCCCTTGTCACAGGTGAGGTGTGGGTTTTGCTTAAACGCCGGGTGTGGTCTTGATTTTATGTGGAGATCTGACCCAGATTGGGTTGGCTATCCCGAGTTTACCTTCTACTTTTACAGGTTGGTGTTCGCATCGAGATGGTGAGGCTTTGACAACCGGGAAGTGGTGTTTTGGCTAGTTTTAGATCTAGTGGAAACTAGAATTTTGGCTAGGAAATCCACACAGACGACGCCAAATTGTTTAGGCAGAAAATGATAAGCTTTTCTCTAAACCAATTAGTGAAGTAAATAACGAATAAATCTTAGCCAAATATAATTAACTCTAGATCTAAGCAAAGTGAATCATGATAATCGCATAAGATCAAGTTTGTATAGCTCCTCTCGAGTTAATAGACAAACATCAAACATAAATGATAAACTTACATCTTTGATGCAATTTTCAATACGTGTAAGAGTAAAGAGGGAAACAATTCTATTGGCAACCTCGGGACCGATCTCAGTTGAATCAGCTGTGGGATATTCCTTCAATTGGGACTAGAATCTAGGCTTTTAGTCTTGTTAGAAGGCTTCTCCTGTTTCTCTGTTCCCTCCTTTCCGTTGTTTTCTTTGTCCGCCACCGTTCTTGCTTTCTTACCTCTTATTTATACTACCCGTGTTACCTTCTTTCCAATGGTCTTTGACCAGAACGTTCTCTCTTAATTATGTGCTTCATTATTTCCTACAGACTTTACGAGAAGCCCTTCGCCGTACACACTTAACGATGACTCGATCTTGACTATGGCCGAGATGCTTTATTGCGGTCGTATCTTGAGAACATGGACACAACTTAGTCGATCCCTTATCATCCCCTGTAGAATTGATATATGGGAACAGATTTTGACCCATACAACATGCATGCTTCATTTATATACTCTTTCGTTCATTTTTACTTGTCCATTGTTGATAAATAAATTTCTATGATATTTATATTAATTGATGTATAGTCTTAATGAATTAAAATAATTTGGAATGAATAACTAATGATAAAGGCAAACAGAAAATATTAAGTATTTTTCTTTTGACATGCAAAAAGTGATAAGTATTTTCAAAGGAGATGTGAGACAATTTATCTTGTCATTGGAGGTAGTGGATATATTCTCTTCTTTTAAATTAATAATTTAAAATTTATACTAGCACACTTAATTTCCTAAATTGTTTTTTTCTGAACATTAAGGAACCGTTTCGCCAAGGTTTTGGGCTTTTGGCGGCTTGTTTTGGAAAAAAGAAAATGAAAACAATATTTGTTTTTGGAATATGATCGTTTTGGAAAATTGCCCTAGTTGTTGCGTGAATTTCTTTTCCGCTCACAGAAACTTTAACTTTTTAAAAATAAAATGCATATTTAAATTTTATTTTTTAAGATTCAAAGAAATCTAATTTCAAAAGATAACTAAAACTTCCAACTAGAGGTGTTCATGGTTCGATTTGGATCGTTTTTTCCCTAAAAGGAAACCAAACCAAGTAAGTCGATCGGTTCTTCAAATATTAAAATCAAACCAAATCAATTAAGTAAGTTTTTTATTGATTCGGTTTTATCGATTTTTCGGTTCTTTCAGTTATTTATCGTTTTTTTTCTTAAATATGATACACTACCAAACACATATTCTGGCGAGTACATTTTGAACGTAACACTATCAAATCAATTGCCCTTTGAGAAATCTATCATTTACCAAGATATATTGATGATAATTGAATCAAATAGTGATGAATAATTGAATTACCAATCAAACTAAAATATAAAAACAAAGAATTAGATTATTATAATAACAAAGAATTAACTATGACTTAAAATATAAAAGACTAATATGTACCGTAAAATTTTAGAAACTTTATATAAAAATATACATATATGTATATAGCTGTAATAATAAATTAAAATAGCTACTTTTATTGTCGGTTTGGTTCGATTTTTTGGTTATTTTTTTATTAAAACCCAAATCAATCAAATTTGATCGATTTTTAAAATTCAAAACCAAAATCAAACCAAACCTAAAAAGTATCTATTCTTTAGTCGATTTAATTTATTTTTTTCGGATTTTTGTGAACACATTGCTTCCAACTAAGTGAAGAAGAAGAAGAAAAGTTAGTTCAATGCTTTTAACCTGGTCTATTTTAATACTCCACTAGTATAGAAATAGTACAGTGCGCATGCCTTATGGGGCCAGGTTCTTCCACTGTCTGTCCTTCACTTTTTTGTTTTGAAAAGTCTATATAGTCTCCTAAGTAAGTCCAGTAAAGAAAGAAAAACAGAGGAACTTGAGAAGCAGGAAACATGAGTGAAACAGGTCGGCGTGGTGAAAGAGCAGGGAATACAAGAGAAACTGAGGATTCTAATGAGGGTAATGGACAAGAAGAATATGGTGGTGGCCAAGGCAGCAATAGCAGTACTAGACGAAGGTCATTACCACCTAAAAGGGGGAGCATAACAAAAAAGATTATTGAAGACGTATGGGGTTCCGTCTCTAGTCCCAGAACTCCACCTTCTCAGGCTAACACATGACCCAATTTCATGCTTTAAATTATGTTTGTGTTTTAGCTTGCTACTTCTCCCTTCATGTACTCTTTCGCCTGTATAGTTGTATTTTGTGTATATATATATCTATGGTATGTTGAAATTTGCTTCATCAATTTCATATATATTTGTTTAGGAGTGTACGTAAGTTGGGTTGGTTAAGATTTTTCAATTACCAAACATGATGTTTTAGACTTCAATACTACACAATATTACAAGTTAATTGTGCAGTACCCAATTTTCGAGTGTTGTCTAATAAGAAGAACTTGGTTCTTCTTAGTATACTACTTAATACTATTTGCGGAATAATTAAGCAATAATAGTAAAGACACGGGGATTTTTACGTGGAAAACACCTGGCTCAAAAGGTGAAAAAATCACGACCTACTCTTTAGTAGGATTTGCTNGGACTTACAAAATAAACTCTTTTGTAATCCTAGGACTAACTCTAATCCTCTTTGTATCAACTAGCCTCTAGCTAATTTCTACAGATTTCAAGCTAACTCTAACTTGATCAATTTGTACCTATTACAATTGCTTCTAAGTAAGCTGAAAAGATACAATGTTAAAACTCCTACTACAATCAACTAGACTCAATACACAAACAATGGAACTGTTTCTTCTTGTTGAACTGTAGTCTTTGTATCGCACAACAATTCTGCTTGCAAAATATCTCTGGAACTTTTGCTTTAGATCTTGATTCACTTTAGTACTTGTGCATCCCTTCTTTCCAGCAGCAATACATTGATTATTTATAGAGTCCGTTTTGTTGAGTCCATGATTCAATTTTGATTCAACTCTTCCTTGGTAAACGAGTTTGATTGTAACTCAACTTCCTTCCTCTATTTCTGTCCTAGCTGAAATCAACTTATGTCTTCTCTATCAATTTGCAACATTTTCTTCTTAGGAGACATTCTCTTAGTTCTTTGATGCTCAGCAATCACTGATACCTCCTAGACTTGTACGATTCGTGTTCCAGCTGCTTCATTCATATGTGTATGCTTAGTAGGATTTGCTCAAACTCTTCACTAAAACTCTGAGCCAAAACGGACTTATAAAATAAACTCTTTTGTAATCCTAGGACTAACTCTAATTCTCTTTGTATCAACTAGCCTCTAGCTAATTTCTACAGATTTCAAGCTAACTCTAACTTGATCAATTTGTACCTATTACAATTGATTCTAAGTAAGCTGAAAAGATACAATGTTAAAACTCCTACTACAATCAACTAGACTCAATACACAAATAATGGAACTCTTTCTTCTAGTTGAACTGTAGCCTTTGTATCGCACAACAATTCTGCTTGCAAAATATCTCTGGAACTTTTGCTTCAGATCTTGATTCACTTTAGTACTTGTGCGTCTCTTCTTTCCAGCAGTAATACATTGATTATTTATAGGATCCGTTTGTTGAGTCCATGATTCAATTTTGATCCAACTCTTCTTTGGTAAACGAGTTTGATTGTAACTCAACTTCCTTCCTCTATTTCTGTCCTAACTGAAATCAACTTCTGTCTTCTCTATCAATTTGCAACTTTTTCGTATTAGGAGATATTCTCTTAGTTCTTTGATACTCAGCAATCACTGATACCTCCTAGACTTGTACGATTCGTGTTCCAACTGCTTCATTCAGATGTGTATGCTATGATGGACCTGGTTCAACTTGACACATTTTGTCAATCTTCAAGACACATTCAGTGACATGGGCCAACAAAATCAAATCAATGTCGAGTTTTTAAATTTATAAAAACCAAACCAACAAAGTCGAATTTTTCAATTTTGATTTTTCTCGAGTTTTCCAATTTTTTCGGATTTTCGGGTTTTTTCCGGTAAAGTCTTCATAGCGTAAAATATGTAACTTGTGCTTCAAATATTTTTATAAGTCGTAGTAAAATACAATTATATAATGAATTTTCCAAGAAACTAACGCAATAATATGAAAAAGGCGTAGCATTATACTAAAATATTCAATAACAAATATAAAATAATAAAATTACATAAAACAAATATTGCTAATTAATAAGTCATAATGAAAATTAACATAATCTAAAAATACTATATAGATTATACTAAAATAAGTATAGCTAATAAGTACTAATATTAATAACATAACTACGCACTAAAGAAACAGATAAACTAAGTTATACATTTTCCTTATAAATCAATGTAATACTAAAATAATTATCCAACATTATAGTCATTCCTAGTATTGAATTGAATCTCATTTGTTAGCATTCGTATTTATTTGAACTTTGTTTAATTTACTACATTTATGAGCTTTAAAATTTATTTACCATTCAAGAATGTTAAGACCTCAACTTGAAATAATACGTTAAAAAATAAAAATGTGAAAAAGTGTAAGAAATATTTATAAATTACATTACAATAAATATTTATATGCATAAAATATTTAAAAAATTATATAAATGTGCTATCAAGTTGGTTTGGTCTCGATTCAAATCTTTTTAGTTAAAACCAAACCAAACCAAACCAATTATGGTCGGGTTTTATATTTCAATACCAAACAACATTGATTTTTTTTCCTGTTTGGTGTGGTTTATCGATTTTCTTTGTACACCCATATATTTGTTTATAGTCGCTCTTAATTTATAGTCTTCTTATTCTTGTTTTTATTTGTATTCTGTATCTGCAAGGAAAATAAAATTAGATGGGTCGAATCATCATATCATCTCATATTATGCTAAAAGTGGAAAGCCCCAAAGTAAGATATTAAAAGACCAAAATCGCCCTAAAATGTTGAGAGACTATAATACCCTTAAAAAATAGATATGATTATTAGTACTTCATAAACAAATACATCAATTAACATTCTCTTGATTTGCATAAAAAATCCGAAGAATTAGAAGAGTTACTGCATTGAATAATTCAATATAAGACTAGATTCATTTGTATAGAAAACTAAAGGAATTTGAAGAGCTACTGCATTGAAGAATTAATATAAGACTAGATTTATCCACCAAAATCAAATACTTAGACACATACGGGGAACGAAGGAAGGTTATGCGTAAAAGAAAAAGAAAAAGTCATGTATTGTGTGGATCAACTTGTGAAACATTGGAGAACACATTGTTGTTCTTGTTCCTTTAATATGATGGTTGGGATGCTGCTATTTGTAGTTACGTAAGTATTCTCTCTCTTCAAATGTATTCATGGTAAGTCAAATACTTGATCTATTTTCTATTAGCTAAGGCATGAAACTCTTGAAGAGATCCCAAATTTCTTGACTTTTGCATCTATATTAATAGAGTACTGTTGTACTGCCGACATTTCACAAAGTACAAAGATTGATCTCTATATGTTTCTTTTATCTTAAACTATGTGTGTGATATATATATATATATATATATATATATATATATATATATAATTGTTCAGAGAGAATAAATGAAGAGTACAAGTGGAGCGAGTAAGGGAGAAATAAATTTATGTATTTATCTTTTGGCTTTTCTTTTTCTATTTTATTGAAGTATAAATGCTTAACTTTTTGTCTAACAATCACTAATATTATATGTTGATCTTTCAGATAATTATTTCTTTAAATTCCAATGAATACTTGCATATACGAGCATTAGCTTATGCTTTTTGTATTATGGAAGTCACAACATAAATTTTAAGGAATTTAGCCTTATCCAGCTTCACTCGAAAGCGGAGTGATTGTTAAGTTCAGAAAAGAGTAAAAAACGACTTTCCAAGGAATACTATATTGGAATCTTTGACGACCTCTAAAAGCCTTACGGTTAATAGTTAGAAACCAATCCTATCCTCTTGCATGTGAAGTATACATGGTTGGTCAAGTTTCAAGAATATGGGGTGTAGGGATGCATTAATAGTTTGATGATATATTTTCTTTGAAACTTCACAACAATGAGTATGACCAAAGAAATTCGTGAAATGAGGTTTCTTTTAGTTAAATATGACTAACATTCATCGGTACGCCTTGTGTGACATTCCATCCGCAGTCCTCAATTCTCGTAAGTACTTTAATTTACTTCATTGATCATGGACTTGAGGTCTGAAAAGAACATTAACAACATGGGAGCAACAATAAGGGAGAGGAAGACTACCTTTTAATTTTTGGCATTTTCTTTCGTCTTTTAATTAATATCTCTTTGCTTTTTAGTATTTCACTACCAGATGACACCCTTTGATGATGTGGTCCAATTTGTTGCTCAAGTTAACAAACAACATTATCCAACCACATGTATTTGGCGAGGGCCCAGACAGGCGCGGAGCCGAAGCGTGAAATACGTGTTCGGCTGAAATCAGTAATTCTTGTCAGATTTTATATTTGTCTTAAGAAATTTATTAAATATATATAAATTATTTATTTAAAATAATTATAATACCGAACTGACAAACTTCAAATTCTTACTTCGCCTCTAAGACCGAAAACGGCAGTGACCAGTGGTGAAGGTGGCTGCGCATAATATACCACTCCTACTACACCACTAGATACCATTCAAAGCATAAAATGGAAAAGGGACCCATTTGCTAAAGAGAAAAATAATTGAGTGATGACGTAACGTTAATGACCTCATTCTGGCGGCGTCATGCTTTTATTTGCTACTAATACTAAAATAAAATAGGAGGTGGAAATTGATTTCAAAATGACAGACAAAAACAATATGATAAGAATGAACCTTTTGGTCTAATTCAACCCCACAAGAGAGTTCAAAAAAGGTAAAGATTGCACAAGCTATATAAAGAGTCCAAAGAACTCATTCATCTCCGATATAGGATTTCATCAATTTCAAAGCCAAGCAGGCCAATCCAAATACATTAAAGTCAAGTATAAGGGATGTTAAACGGACGACTTGAGCTAAATTTATGTTGGATCGATAGATGGGCCATTAGCCCACCCATAGGATATTTGGGGCTGAAATGAATTTGTTTAAGATGAACTAAACAATGCATAATGGACCAGTCATTACATGCATCAAGTTAACATCAACAGTCACTATAATGTGGTCTTACAAGCTTTAGACAGAATATTTTTCCTAATAATATACTCCAATATCCATGCATGTAACAGAATAATGATGATATACTAGCTAGCCTTGTGTGGATGTATGTTTTTCTTGTCTTCACTGAAAGGAGAAGTGAAAGCTTTCCCTAATTTATTACATGCCATGGCTTTCACTGACTTGTGCTCTTTGGGAAAGACACTCCCATTCTTAGGTTTAAAAGGAAATACCCCTTTGCTTTTCTCACCTCCACTATGTCCCATATTGCCTTCTTTTCCCTTTGCTTTGTTTCCTTTATCTATTACCATCTCTCTCTCTCTCTGCTTGTGAGCTTTATTGTTTTTCTGCATGTTGCTTATATTTCTGTCTATCCCAAATCATTATATAGTTCAAGGGAGCATATATAAGCAGCTTCTTCTGCAATTTTCCATCTTTTAAGTTTTTTTAATGTTTTAGTGTGAACTTAGGCAACATTGCAAAGGGACGCTTATTGACTCTATAGTCCTCTCGAATAAGGTATATGTGCGATATCTTGTGTTTCATGGTTTGATTCCAGTCACAAAGAGGACTAAATGTTGAATGGCATCTTTTACTTCCTTTTTTGACCTCCCCGATGAAAATGGTTCTTGGGAATTTCGATTATATTTGGACAGAATAATTTATTCCGTTAATGTCTCCGCTAACGGTATTTCGAATTGTGTATGCATACCGATGTGCACAGATAGCCATTAATAACACATGTTTTTACTTTTAAGCCATTATTTTAAATATTTTTAGTCTTTAGTTACTGTTTTAATAAACTTTTACCCGCCCGGATAAAAATAATCTTATTTGGCTTATACCTACGCTCCTTATTAACGATCAGCAGCAGCAGCTCAAACTTACGTAACTAACTTGCAGAGGTTGTGATCGTCCAAAATTGCAGAAGCTTCTCTTCCGATTTCAAACTAGAGAATTCAACTTTCTCGTCCAAACTTCACCATAAAATTACAGTAAGTTCTAATGTTTGAGATATCTCTTTATGCTTTTGTGTGGATTTTTATTTCGTTACTAGGAATTTGATGCTAGGAATTTGACTGTTTTTTCCTTTTCTGGATTGATAACGTTAAGGACATCACGTCCTTAACTCTGTGATTATTCTATAAATATTGAGGACATAATGTTAAGGATTTGTTGTCCTTAACAATTTTGTTCTGAATATTAAGGACATAGTGTCTTCTATTTGCAAATTGTATTGAAAAAGTTAATGACACGATATCCTTAACTTTTTTGCTGGTTCTGAATATTAAGGACATAGTGTCCTCTATTTGCAAATTGTATTGAAAAAGTTAAGGACACGATGTCCTTAACTTTTTTGCTGTTGTATAGAATATTAAGGACATAGTGTCCTATTTTTGCAAATTATATTGAAAAAGTTCAGGACACGATGTCCTTAACTTTTTTGCTGTTGTTCTGAGTATTAAGGACATAGTGTCCTGTATTTGCAAATTGTATTGAAAAAGTTAAGGACACGATGTCCTTAAATTTTTTTTTTGTTCTGAATATTAAGGATATAGTGTCTTGTATTTGCAAATTGTATTGAAAAAGTTAAGGACATGATATCCTTAACTTTTTTGTTGTCGTTCTGAATATTAAGGACATAGTGTCATGTATTTGCAAATTGTATTGAAAAAGTTAAGGATACGATGTCCTTAACTTTTTTTGTTGTTGTTCTAAATATTAAGGACATAGTGTCTTGTATTTGCAAATTGTATTGAAAAAGTTAAGGACACGATATCCTTAACTTTTTTGTTGTTGTTCTGAATATTAAGGACATAGTGTTCTGTATTTGCAAATTGTATTGAAAAAGTTAAGGACACGGTGTCCTTAACTTTTTTTGCTGTTGTTCTGAATATTAAGGACATAGTGTCCTTAACTTCATGACTACTGTGTAAATATTCAGGACATAGAGTACCTTAACTTCATGACTGTTCTAAATATTATAGACATAGTGTCCTGTGTTTTGCAAGTTGTATTGAAAACGTGTAGGACATCGTGTCCTTAACTTCACGATTGATGTATAAATATGTCCTGAATTTCCCATTTTCTTGACTTGCAGGATGGAAACAATATGTATTATAGTTGCTTTTAATGGTAGATGGACATAGTACCTGATGCAATTCGATTTGAAGATTTCATTAAACAGGTCTTTGAAGTTATTGAATTGGATAGATACAAGTTTGAAGCAATGATATGGTTTGATATCAACCTGGGAACAAGCAAGGGAATGCTTGTATCCAAAGATTTAGATTTTCACACATGTATAGAGTTACTAAAAAGTCATTCACTCTTCAAGGGCTGTCGTTTCATTGTTGATGTTTCGGAAAGAGTTTTTGGTTCTACAAGTACCTTTGAACGTGTAAATAGAGAAACTCAACATGACAATCAAGACAAATGCCAACAGATATGTAACGACCCGATCGGTCGTTCCGAGAGTTTTAGCCCTGTTTTCCCCGTTTCTACTTCATTATATGTGGCTCGACTCTATTATGTTGTGTTAGGTTGATTGGCTCAGATTCAGAGCGATTTTGGAGAGAAATGAGACGCTTAGTCTCTTAAGTTGGTTATTTAGTTGGAAAAGTCAATCGAAAGTTGAGTTATGGGTAAATGATCTCGGAATCGGGTTTTGTTGGTTCAGATAACTTTGTTAGATGATTTTGCACTTGGGGGTGGGTTCAGAATGCTATTTGGAGGTCCGTGGTAGAATTAGGCTTGAATTGGCGAAATTGAATATTTGGTGATTTTCGGTCGGCAGTGGAAAAAATTGGTATCAGAGTCGGAATGGAATTTCGAGAGTTGGAGCAGGCTCGTAGTGTCGTTTGTGATGTGTGTGCAAAATATGAGGTCATTCGGACGAGGTTTGATAGGCTTCAACATCGGGTGTGAAAGTTTGAGGTTTCAAGTCCATTAAGCTTGAATTGGTGTGCGATTCATCTTTTTGTTATTGTTTGAGGTGATTCGAGAGCTCGATTGAGTTGGTATGGTATTTTAGGACTTTATGGCACATTTGGTTGAGGTTCCAAAGGCCTCGGGTGTGTTTCAAGTGAGTTTTGAGCGAGTCCGGGCATTTCCGGAACTCAGGCATGGTTCTGGTGCTTAATTTTTGCTGAGGGCGAAGGAAATTCTCGCTGAGGGCGAAGGGATTTCGCTGAGGGCGGAGGACTCTTGGGCAGATTTGCAGATTCATTGGTCCGACTTCGGAAGACTATATCATTTGATCTACAAGGAATTTTGAGATGACTAAAAAACAAAAGTTGTAGCCCTTCGTTTCTAGTTTTTAGAAAGCTAAAGAAATCATCATTTGGACATCTGTAGAGAAAGTAATGGCTAAAATACTGAATCTTGTCACTACAGCCTCTAGAAGCGCGGACATCGCTGCTTTTTCGTGACCGCGAGGGTTGGTTTCGGGGCCGCACCTGGATTTTCGCGGTCAGCGTGATGGAGATCAGAGAATGAACTATATAAACGGGGTTTAGGGCATTATTTCACATTGCAGACCTAGGGAGCTCGGTTTGTGGCGATATTTTGAGGGATTTTCAAGAAATTCAACGGGGCAAGTGATTCTAACTTGGATTTGGTTAATGTTCATGAATATATCAATCATTTCATCATTTGATTAGTACTTTGAGGTATAAATTTGGGGTAAATTGTAGAAACTTCGTAAGATGAATTTTTGGGATTTGAACATCGAATTGGAGTCGGATTTTAGTGAAACTAGTATGGTTGGACTCGTGAGTGAATGAATTTCCTAATTTTGTGAATTTTGTCGTATTTCGAGACGTGGGCCCGGGGGTCGGGTTTGACCAATTTCGGGATTTGTGGTTTAATTTGATAATTTTCATATTGGATCCATTTCTTTAGTGTATATTGATGATAATATACTGATTTTGGATAGATTCAAAGTATTTGGAGGCCAAATCGAGGGGAAAGAGCATCGCGGGCTAGAGTTTTGTCCGGTTTGAGGTAAGTAATGATTGTAAATCTAGTCCTAAGGGTATGAAACCCCGGATTTCACATTGTTTTATTATTATGAGGTGACACACATGCTAGTGACGGGCGTGTGGGTGTGCACCGTTGGGGATTATGACTTGGTCTATCCCGTAGCAACTATAAAGTTGCATATTTGACTTAAAATATACGATACTTATGTTTTTTAGAATGAATTTCCTAAAAATGGTCTGAATGTCATATTTGGGCCTTGTGCCAAAGCTGTTTGGAACCTTAGGAGCTTTTTCTTATTATCCTCTTTTTTTATATATATAAGATCTATACTCAGTCATGTTGTGTTTACTGATTTCATAACTCAGTATTTATTATTCGGTTTTGATGCATAAAATGATATTTTGGGTTGAGCACCATGTTTTACTCATAGCCCGAGTGCTTGAGAGGTTTATGACTGAGTGAGGCGAGTGCCTGTGTTGTGAGGATATTATGGGATCGGGCTGCACGCCGCAACATGTTATTATTGATCATGATTTTTGTGAGGCCGCGGGCCTGATTGATTTATGCCACGATGTGGCTTGTTATGAGGCCAAGGGCCTGATTGATTTATGCCACAAGGTGGCTTGCTATAGAGCTTGGGTTGTAGGATCCCCTCCGAAGTCTGTACACCCCCAGTGAACGCGGGTACCCTTAGTGAGTGATATGATATTTTGCCCGAGGGGCTGTTTTTTATTTATGTTGTGCCCGAGGGGTTGTTTACGAGTGATTGCGAGGTAATGCCCGAGGGGCTGTATATGAGTGACTGTGAGGTTTGCCCGAGGAGCTGATCTTGATTTATGTTGCCCGAGGGGCTGTATACGAGTGAGTTTTGCCCGAGGGGCTATTTATATTTTTATCATTTTACTCAGTGTTTCACCACTTCGTTGAAAACTGTTGAAAGTTGTTTTAAATGGTTTTACTGAAACTGGATTTAAATGAGCTGAGTTAATTCAAAACCCTAATTTTAAAAGCCTGTTGTATTTTACTGAGATTTCATGATATGAACTGTATATGTTTTATTGCTCGTCACTACTGCTCAGTCTCTATTTACTTTTATTACTAATTGAGTTGGCGTACTCACATTACTCCATGCACCTTATGTGCAAATCCAGTTATTTTTTAACCCGGTAGCTGGTGTTGATTACACAGTGGCAGGTCCATCGGAGTTAGTAAGGTAGCTGCCTAGCGATCGCAGCCCTGTTTTTCTCCCTCCTTATCCTCCCTTTGTTGTATTCAGTTATTTCTAAGCTATGTTAGTCTTGATGTTGTCAGACGGTTGTAGTATATGCATGACTAGTGACACCCCGATGTCGGACTTTCTTTCCGCACTGTTGTTTGATTTAAACTCCTTATGCAGGTTTATTGTTAAATAGCTTTGGTTTTGTCTTAAAAATGAAAATATTGATTGGTTTTGGTAGTGTGTCGGCTAGCCTAGTACCACGTTAGGCGCCATCACGATGGGGTTAATTTTTGGTCGTGACAAGATAATGGAACTAGATGTCGTTGAAGCTCAACCAATAACTGAAGAGGTGCTTCAAACATTTGATTCTATTCAAGTGGAAGGACAAAGCATTATGGATATTGACAACAAACAAGCTTTGAGTATTCAAGTCTTAGAGAGTGCACCGGTAATAGAAGAAGTTGCTGAAAAAACCTCTACTCGACTAACTAGATGAAGCTCAAATTCGAAACAAAAAGAATCCCCAACTACGATATTAAGAGAAAATACTTCGTTGGATGGAATAAAAGTGGGATCAATATTTGACAAAAAGAAGAGTATAATTAACTGTTTTTCGAATATAGCAGTTAAAGGACATTTTGAATTCAAGGTTTTTAGATCAAGCTCAACAAGATATTCGTTGAAATGCAATGATAATAGGTGTGGGTGGTGTGTACGTGCTTTCAGAATTAAAGATTCAACATTGTTAAGGATAGTAAAAATTGAGAAAAATCATGACTTCTCAGTTAAAATTATGAAACCTGATCAAAGGCATGAAACTTCAAAGTTGATTAGTGGTTACATTATTGACAATCTTCGAGACCCACGGTTTGAAGTTACACCAGCCTTTGTCATGGCAGAAATACAAAAATTGCATGGACTAAACATTGGTTATCACAAGGCGTGGCGTGCTATTCAACGTGGTTAAGATTTAATAAAAGGAACTACTTAAAAGATTTATGAATTATTATCTTCATACTTGTAGTTATATATATTTAGTTCGTGGCTCGGTTATTTATTCGTTTATCATTTTATTCATGAAGTTATTCGATGAAATTTATTAGATGTAGTTATATTTTAGATTGTCTTGTTGTGTTTAAGTAAATATTAAAGGAAAATGGCTAATCAAGTTATAACATTGAGTTGCATAGCAAGTATGGTGTTAGGCGCCATCATGACCCCTAAGGTTGGAAATTTGGGTCGTGACAAAATTATGCCTATAGAGTTTTACAACTGCAATCCTTTCAATTCTGAAAACTGCCTAATATGTAAAATTTGCTTGCGTGCATATGTTTGTTTAATTGCGGAGACTAATGTGAGCCTTTAAATGAATTTAATTGCAGTCCTATTTGTTTTGATTTGTCGCCTAGTTTTGACATTTTGAGCAGCCTAAGTCAAGTCTAGAACCACCCAACATAGAGGAACAAATGCCTCCTGGACCTTAGGCATGGGGCGGGTAATGCACGCATAAGGTACAATTTAGAATCAACTAGTGTGCTTTATGAAAAAACTTAAGATAGTAATCGGTTAGTAAGAGATGATAGTTTGTGCCAATGAATAATACGAGTAACACCCTATCTCGGGGGAGTTATGAAGTATTATTTATGTTGCACAGGGTGATCATTTAAGCTAAAAAACATAGTACCCCCATCTTATATTTGAATCAAGTGTTTATATTTATTCAAAGTCTTTTGATAATAAAACTTCCCAAATTCCTTGCTCTTCGTTGTCTTTGTTTATCTGAATAATTCATGTAATTCAAGTTCGATCGGGACCCACAGTTGTGGACCTCGAAGAGTGCCTAACACATTCTCTTCGAAGTAATTTTGATCCCTTACCCGATCTTTGGTAACGCAAACTAGTAAACCCGAGTCATATGCAAATAGGTGCCCTAACGCACCTTAAAAACGTTAGGTGGAGAATCTTCTCTTTTAAGTCCTCCTTAAAAGAGTTGTCACATGTCGAAACCCGATTTCGCGAGAAAATGAGGCGCGACAGCCCCAACTAATTTTAACACTAGTGTGTCCCCACCTGAGTGAATTCCAAAAACTCCTTCGTGAACTTCTCTTATCACGTAATTAGCCTCAGAGGCTCATAAGCATCGAGCCAACGGGCCTTGGAATGACTTTCTATACAACTAGCTTCCCAGAAGCTGTAGCGAGCTACTTTTGTGCGGAGTGCCCGGGATGCCTTCGGATCTTTGGGCAATTTATCATGCTCAAGATAGTCGATGATATCATTTATCCAATCCCAGACCAAATTTGTTGCATTTACTTCATAATAATCATCCACATCCAATATCGAATGCATGAGTTGTACGACCGTATTGAAATCTGATCCCTTAATTTCCATGAAGGGTCCCAGATTGGCCAGAGCGTCTGCTTTTGCGTTTTCTTCTCTCGGGATGTGGGTGATTGACCATTCCCTAAACCGCGCAAGCAGAGTCTGAACTTTCACCACATACTATTGCATGCGTTACCTTTGGTGTAGAAGATCCCATATACCTGATTTACTATCAATTGGGAATATCTCAATGACCTTGGAGTCTTTTTCTCGTGCCAGTTCAAGTCTTGCAATCAAAACCTCTTACTCCGTTCATTGTTAGTCAATGGAATAGTTTTTATGGTCTGCCTCAGTGTTACACCCCATATTTTTGTGCGTAGAAGTATGCCATAAATAAATTGATGGAAGCTCGGAAATGAGATGTTACATTCCGCATTTTTGTATGTTAAAATTTTGGCGTAAGTTAATCAACGTAAGTTCGAGAATGAGATTACTTTGGGATTATAAGTATTACGCTATTTCAAACAAGTGATAAGTAATTTCGTGAAGGTGAGAGGGTAAGAAAATCAAAGAAAATGAGCTTCGTCGAAGTTTGACATTTTGGGATGAAAAAATGATCCGAGCTATAATACCCCGTATTTATGGACTAATACCATACAAGGTACCACATGACCATAATAGCAAGATGTATAACATGTGTTAAAAGTGAGTAATATTTTGAGTAACTTGAGATAATTCTTGATTATGTGGATAATTAGGTAATTATTGGTTAGTGAGAGATTAACAAGTTAATCAAGAATTAGTGAATAATTAATTACAATAATAAATAAGCTTAAAATGCCTCAACGTGACAGCCAAGGGAGTAGGAAATAAGTGACTCTTAAGTCACACTTTAAGGTAGCAAATTAGTGAGCTTAGTTGGCTTAGTCACCATACAAAATGGGGCCCACTCTCTTTGATAAAAGGAACCATCTTCCTACATCATTAAAGAGAAATGACAATGTCCAATGTGAAATTCTACAAGGTCCAACGTGAAATTCTATGAAATGTTACAAGGTCCAATGTGAAATGCTAATTCAAAGAAAGTCTGGTACAATCTTTCTCAAGAATATCATACATATTTCCTACTTAGATCCGCCGTTACGTATTTTCGCAAAAGTGAATCGATTCAGGTATGTTAAGGTTATCCCTTTTTTTTTTGGCATGATCTATACGATACAGACGAAACGAGCAAATACACTACTTCCATAAATGACTCTATTCATAGAAGTATTAGAGATGCCTATGTTCTTGAATTCCCATATGTCTTATTGTTCTATCGTCTGTTCATGGGTATCAGAAAATACGTAAGTTGATAAAGTTTGTTTCATGATATTAATCAAAGATATAATGGTCTTATGAAGTTTTGAGAGATTTTATTAACGTACTTCTCATGCATTGCATTCATTTATAAATGTACATTGACCCATGACCAGACGACGTTATATATGCGTATATATGTATATTATATGTATATGGGATATGCAAAAATGTTACGACATTATATACACACCACCACATGATCAGTTGGTATACGTTGATGATTTTGGCCACAGTGGCCGAGATGATATGATGGGATGCCCTCAAAGGCTTGATGATGTTATGAGCACATGTACACGACATGATATTCATATGCATATGCATGGCACTATAAGCATTTCATGATTTGCAGAGTTATCTAGACTTACATGTCGAGTCTTTTACTCCATGTTTCTCTCATGTCTATTATTTACTGATTTTTATTCCTTACATACTCGGTACATTATTTGTACTAACGTCCCTTTTGCTTGGGGACGCTGCGTTTCATGCCCGCAGGTCCCGATAAACATGTCGAGAGTCCTCCAAGTAGGCTATCAGCTCAGTGGAAGATGTTGGTGCGCTCCATTTGCTTTGAAGTTTGCTTGTTTGGTCAGTATGATCTAGACATGTATTATTTAGTATGGCGGGGCCCTGTCCCGACCTTTATGATAAATATGTACTCTTAGAGGCTTGTAGACAGATGTCATGTATACGGATATTTATATGGCCTTCTCGTCCTACATTTAAAGTATATAATGGATCACACTGGCCTTATAGGCCCGTATGTCACATGTATAAGTTTCTGTATCAGGTTGGTCATTTCATGTCGGGTATTCCCTCATGTTTACTCTGGTTATATCATGACGCGCCTTCTGGCATACTTACCTATGATGATGTAATAAAAAAGATATGTTATGTTGGTACTCGATTGAGTAAGGTACCGGGTGCCCTTCACGGCTCATCGGTTTGGGTCGTGACACTCAGGGTTTCTCTCAAGGGAGAAATACATACTACCTCGAGAACGGACCCTTTCAAGTTGGAAGCTCCGTCCATGAACAAGGTCCAAACTCTTTATGTCATTTACGACGCCATCCGCACTTCTTTGGTGGCCAAAGATAGCAGTCCATGAATGAAATCGATCACAAAGTCGGCAAAAACTTGTGATTTGATCACAGTCCTGAGATTATACTCGATGTCAAATTCACTCATTTCAACTGCCCCACTTGGCCAAACGGCCTAATTATTCACGTTTGTGAAGGATATTCCGCAGGGAAAAGGTTATTGCCATGGCTATCAGGTGGCATTGAAAATAAGGCCTAAGCTTTCGAGTGGTGACTATGATATCTAAGGCTAATATTTTTAGGTGCGGGTAGCGATTTTTCACTGCCGTTAAAAATTTTCTAACATAATAGATAGGAGATTGCGTATCTTCGTCTTCCCGGACTAGAACGCTAAGTATATTGGAAATTGTTCACCCTCCTCTGGTTTTGATAGTAACGGAGGGCTTGATAAGTACCTTTTCAGGTCTTTTAGGGCCTGTTGGCATTCCGGAGTCCATTCGAAGTTGTTCTTCTTCTTTAGAAGTGAGAAGAAATGATGGCATTTTTTTGAGGACCAGGAAATGAACCTGCTTAGAGCGTCCAATATTCTAGTTAACCTTTGGACTTCCTTCATATTTTTCAGCTAGTCGGGAATGTCCTCGATGACTTTAATTTTTTCGGGATTGACTTTAATCCCCATTTGTGACACCAGGAAACCAAAAATAATTTCAGAGCTGACTGTGAATGCACACTTTTTGAGGTTAAGCTTCATTTTTTACCTCCTTAGCATGTCAAAGGTTTCCTAGAGGTGTTAACTAGCATATCATCTATGTAAATTCCCATTGTTTTCCCTATCTGCAATTCGAACATTTCGTTCACGGGCCTCTAATAAGTCGCTACAGTGTTTTTAAGCCCAAAAAGGATCACATTGTAGCAATATGTGTCAAAGTTCGTTGTGAAAGAAGTCTTTTCCTTATCCTCCAGGTTTATTTTAATTTGATTGTACCCGGAATAGGCACCGAGGAAACTCATCAACTCATGTCCGGTTGTTGCATCAATCATTTGATCAATGTTTTGCAATGGGAACGAGTCTTTTGGGCATGCTTTATTAATAATTTTATAAGCTACGTACATGCAAAACTTATTATTCCTTTTTGGAAGTTCCACTATGTTAGTCAGCCAATCGGGATACTTTACCTCCCGAATTGAACCGATATCAAGCAATCAAGTTACCTCTTCTTTGACAAACCAATTTCCAACCTCGGCAATTGGGCGCTTTTTCTGCCTTACCGGGGGGATGTTGGAGTCCAGGCTTAACTTGTGCACGGCCACCCCTAGCGAAATAACTGTCGTATCCGCATGCGATCATGCAAAACAATCAACATTAATTTTATGAAATTCTATAAATCCTGACCTGAGTTGGGGCTTTAATCCTGTCCCCAAGTGGAACTTCATCTCTAAGAACTTCTCAAACAAAGCGACTTGTTCGAGTTCTTCCATCGTGGATTTGGGTGCGTCCATTTCTTCTGGTACCTGATAGGATTCCGACGGCTCCTCCCCTTTGTCGAATTCATTTGGGTTTGGAGTGGGCGTTAGTTCCTGTAATTGATATGCCGCATGATCCTTCCCTTTATTGTTGGAAATCGAGATCGCATTCATCTCCCTTGTCGCTGGTTGATCTCCTCTTATTTGTTTAATTCTCTCTAGAGTTGGAAATTTCAAGAGTTGATGGTATGTTGATAACACAACCATCATCTCGTGTAGCCATGGTCTACCAAGAATAATGTTGTAACCCATGTTGCCATCTACTACTTCAAACAAGGTAGTCTTCATGTCCCTTTCAGTGTTTGTGAGCAGCGGGATCTCCCCTCGGGGTATCATACTAACTTAATTGAATCTAGCGAGGAGCTTTATGGTCGGGACGATGCTTCCGGTTAACTTGGCTTGCTCCACCACTCTCCATTGAACAATATTGGTTGAACTTCCTAGGTCCACCAAAATACATTTAATTTTTAATATATAAAACATTAAGAGAAATTACCATGGCATCATTGTTCGGTAATTAGAGTCCATCGGCATCCTCCTCTGTGATGATATCGTCCTCGGCGGCTTCCCGGAGTCTCTTGCTATGAGTCACAGATACCTTTATCTTTTTAGCTTCTGAAAAAGTTACACCATTAATCTCGTTTCGCCCGAAAACCATGTTGATCGTTAGTCGAAGAGGATCTTCTCCTATCTTCGAGGTCTCTATATTATCTCAGTTGCGACCGTAGTTATTCTTAGCCCGGTCTCTTAAGAACTCTCAGATATGGCCATTTTTCAGCAATGTCTGTACCTCCTCGCGTATATGTCGGCAATCCCCAGTCCTGTGGCCGTAAGTCCCATTATACTCACACCATAAATTAGGATCTTTCTTACTGGGATCAGATCTTATCAGCCTCGAGAACTGTGCTTCCTTAATGTTCCTCGTTGCCAATGCGAGCTCCACTACGCTTACATTGAAATTATACTCGAACAATCTAGGGTAGGTGGAATACCGGGAGCCTAATATATCTTTGTCCTGTAATTACTTGTTATTCCGGCCACGATCAGTTGTCCTGTCAGTAGCGAACCTGTCCGCCGACCAAAAAACTCTGCCATGTCCTTCGACCCTTTCATAGGTAAAAAGATCAACCCTTAGAATATCATCGATCTATATCGAAATTATCCTTCAAATTTTCCTTGTTATTCTCTCGATGTCGTCCCTTGGATGATGCGGGAAAACCCAACCAGTCATCTTTTATTCTTATCTTTGATTTGTAGAATTGTATACATCTGCCCATGTAGTTGCTTGGAACTCGAGAAAGCTTTATTTCAGTTTCAGGGTAGCGTTAGAGCTCCTCGGGTTCAGCCCCTTAGTAAATGCCTCAGTTGCTCATTCATCTGGTACGACTGGTAGCATCATCCTTTTCTTCTGAAATCTGGTCACGAACTCTCGTAGCAACTCGGACTCTCCTTGCGCAATTCTGAACATGTCGTCCTTTCAGGCATGTACCTTCCTGGCCCTGTCATGGGCCTTGATGAAAGAACTCGCGAGTATCTTAAAAGGATATATTGAGTTCTCGGGTAAAAGTGAATACCATGTGATGGCCCCCTTCGTGAGGGTTTTCTCGAACTTTTCAGTGGGACGGACTCAATCTCGTGTTGAGCTAAGTCGTTTCCTTTCACCGTCGTTGTGTAGGTGGTGATGAGCTCCTGAGAATCCTAAGTCCCATCATATTTTAGTGCGTCTGGCATTTTGAACCGCTTCGGGATTAGCTCCAGTGTCGCGCTTGGTTTGAACGGTAACTGGTGTATTTCTTAGAGTCCGGTCCCTTCAACACTAGCGGCACGCCCGAAATTTGGTCCATTCGGGCCTTTATTTCCCTTATAAACTGCATGATCTCGGTTTTGAAATGATCATTCCCTTTGTTGTTACCAGATCCGTTGTCGCCCCCTCCCTCCCCTCCCCCCAGCTTGTCGAAGCCGACCTCACCTCTCGATGTGTCGTTATCGACTCTTTGTGCTATTTGATTTGCGGGAGCACCGAGAGGAGCTAGACCTCTTCCATTCGCTTTTTTGGAAGCGCCCGACAATGCTTGCCTCAACTCTGTCATGACCTGGTCTTGTTGCGAGAGATAGCCCATAATAGCCTTTTGTTGTTCTCTCAGGATTCTCACCGTTTCTGCAACGTGCTCGTCTTTACAGTTATCAGGAGTTGGATCTCGTACATGTCGTGGATATTGCCCGCCATGGACCAGTGTGACCACGTCATCCTCGTTGCGGGTGTCACTGATCGAATCTTCGTGTTGAGGCGGATTTCCTTGTGCCTCAACGTTGTGTGCGATGTTGACATTGTTATCTGCCATCTTTTATGATTTTTGCTAAGAAACAAATAATCAAACAGATTAGTAATAGATGCAGGGATCAACTTAATTACGCAATTGTCTAAGCTCCACGGTGGGCGCCAAACTGTTTACCCGTAAAACAATACCGTTGAATTTATAACGTGACTTATAGACAAACGAATCTATTTGATCCCAAAATGATAAATAAATTAAATTAAATGTAAGACTTAGCTTTGAAATCGAGATAAGAAAGCAAACAACTTGGTTCCAGGAGTAAGCTTCCGAAGACAGCTATAAGAATATCAATAGACTGAAAGCAAAGTATTATTGAACTTAGAATAATGTGTAGCATAAGTTTGTTAGAATTTCCTCCCTTACAATGGTTGTTGAAGTCACTATTTATAGCTACACCTAGGGAACAAAGTCCTAGCATCAAGCCCTCTTAAATGACAATTATGGGGGCCATTGATGAATGTGTAACGACAGACTATGAATGCAAAAATCCTCTGTAACGGATTGTGTATTTAATACTGAGGAATATTCTTCATTGAATATAATCGAGTGGAAAATATTCGTTTGTCCTCGTAGCGATATTCCCCTGGGGTCTGCCCAGTGCCAACCAAAGTTGCTATCCCCAGTCTTGATTTCCACTTGCCTCATTTTCCGCCTGTCTCCGATTCCTCTATTATTCGAGTATTTAATATAAACCGATTTTACCCTGTATAGTTGCATTATTATTACGTTCTATTTATTATAGTAAAAGGAATATACACTATCTACGTTTTTGTAAGCTTTGCCCTGTAAATCAAAATCTTGCTGGAGTATTGCATGTATACAAGCTCTTGTAGCAATGAAAAATTATATTTAACAAACATATACTCAATCTATATTTATGCATGTGTTATATTAATACTTGTTATTATCTTACATAATTAAGAAATGAGGCATCCTAATAACAATGCTCACGTCACATTTTATAGCTAATATTAACTGAATCTCGTACCAAGAGAAACTAAGATAAGCATGATGGTTTACGAAAAGTTTAATTTTAATCGTACACAGTAGAGTTAGCAGAAAATTGATACGGGGAAATTTTCTTAAGATAATCGTCAAAATCGCAGCGTTGACGACGTGTTGTGGTATTAAGAAAAAGATTGGTTAATTATTCCAAGTAATTTGATGTGGCTTCTCCCGCTTTAAAAAATTAAATTCTAATTAACGCGCACACCACACGGAGCGTCACTGTATATTGGAGTCTCTAACATACTGACATACACATACACAGAGTCTTTAAATTTTTAGATGATTGACCGTGACCAAAATAAACATCAGAAATACACACACACCATGCAAGAAATAAACATGAATCTCCAATTAACCTTACGTGAGGTTCACCCAGAAATTTCATGAGAGACAACAAACAAAGCGTTAGCTCCCTATATAATCTAGATATGGCTGATAAGGGAGCTAAAGGAAAAGGGCGAAGAGAAGTGACGGGTGCATGTGGAGGAGAGAAAACTAAATAAATAGTTTTTTTAGACGGACAAGGTAACTTTAATGTGGGACGAATATATGTGCTATAAATTTTTTTACTTTTTTAAGAAACAAAAAAATATGTATGTGTTTAGAAATATTCTCACTATATTGCACTAAAAGAAAGTAGAAAAAAAGCTAGTAAAACACGAAACACGAAAGTGTTTTTAACAATTTCTCCACATATTTGAAATGGAAGAGATAGAGTGTGAAGAGAATATTATATTTGAAAAATAAGAACAAAAGAGAATTCAAAAAATTACCTAGATATCATGTAATTAGTAACTATATTACTGCTCCATCTGGTCCACAATTTTTGGTTATTTTCACACAGATTATGAAATCCACCTTTTAACATTAATTAGTAATAAAATTGACCATATTAACCTTTACTATCTCTTCAAATAAATACTCCTAGCACATATTCCAACATTATTTACTTCAAGGACAACATAGGAAAAAATAATTAATTCATTCTTAAAATCTGAAAAAATCACTTATTTTAAACTAAAAAAAATAAAAATAAATCATTTATTTAGACCGGAAGGAGTAATATTTTTCACTTTCACATTCAGATTTGAAAAGGTGTAATTGCTCTCCGTCAATTACATCTGATTTCATACTTGGCAAATAGATGGTCTTATTACAGATTTGTTTTACCTCATTATCCTTATTTATGATTATTAAAGTTGCATTACTAAAAAAACTGACTAATTTCAACCGTTTTTAATTGGTCGGAAAAATTGTGATCGCTAAGGGGTTGCAACCGAAGTTATTTAAATGCGTTGACTCTCAGTGAAACTACATATACCAACCGAAATCGGTCGGTATTAATTAAAAAAAATATTTATTTTTCAAGTATCGACCGACTTCGGTCGGAATTTTAATTATATAATAATTTTATAATTTATTGTAAATTTATTTAACAAAATAATTTTAAATTCAAAATTCCGACCGACTTTGGTCGGAAATTTCAAAAATCTGGAGATTTTATTTGAAACTCAGTCGGGAATTTTGAATTTCTGGAAAAATAATTAGTTTTTCGACCGACTTCGGTCGATTTTCTGGGTAAAATTGGGCAGAATATGCCTGCTTTTAAGCTACAGCACCTGCCAATTTAAACCAATATACATCCTATAATTGCAGCATTACATTGTTGCCATTCAACCATAATTTGAAAATCCAACAACAACAACAACAACAAATAACCAACAACAATAATTAACCAACAACAACGCCAACCACAACAACTATACAAATGTTCAATAATAAAATAATATCAACGATATAATCATCATTCAAAACTATTCCCAACTAAATATTCACAAGTTCAAGACTTTGTTTAGCAATACACACCATTCAATGAGTGTTTTATATTGCATCATCTTCATCTTCACTACTAGAACCTTCATTGTCGGCATGGTTCGAAAGATCACGACGAGAAAGATTAGCATATGAGGAAGGTTCAGGAGACCGGGGAATGGGGAAAGCACCACTAGCAAGAAGATTGGTCAGCTGACCTTGAAGGAGATTAAATTGTTTGTCCCTCTTTTATAGCTGAACTTGAAGGGTATCAAATTGTTCATCTCTCTTTTGTTTTCTAGCCTTTGTCTCTTCAAGCTCTGCTGTCATCTTTGCGATCTTCTTTTCCATAGACGAGATAGTCGATCTATCAATTGCCTCGCCTTGGGCGGAAGAACCTATACCTGGCAATCCAGCCCTATAATGTCAAAATGATCTCTCTGGAGGGCCGTATGCTATCCCCTTTTTAGGACCACCGACAACATCCAATCATATCTCTGCGATTTTTCGTCTGAAATGGGTGATCACTCGCCTTGATCATTCGGTGGCAAGCTCTGAGCGTACTCCTCCACATTAGCCTTGTAGCGACCCTTTATTTAGAAGATAGAAAATTATTAACTATATAATATTTAAACAATAATTTCAAATTATAGTAGTTATGAAACTTACGTATGCATATCTCCGCCCGGTCCTCGATCCACCTAGTTGGATTCGTCGGTGCCTTCTTCTTTCGGATGTGAGTCTCCATGAAGAACTCATCATGAGTCATATTCCTCCCATATTTTGTTTTCCTACAAATATAATAAAACGTGTTAACTATATATAAATATAGTTCGATAAATATAGATGTAAATATTTTAAGGAATTATCAGTAGTCTCCTCGCAGTCCCCATGCTCCTTGCATCCACACAGTGCAAGGAGCCACCCTTCTCAGATGCGCGAGCCTTCTTTCCATGTTCACTCCTCTTCTTGAATTTCTCGGTGGTCCACTGCCTCAAGCAGATCCTCCCATATATCCGGTAGAACCCATTAAGGTTTCTTGCTCTTCTTTCGAGCAGAGGAGAAGGAATAGGATAGTCTCTTACGGCATTTGTACAAAAAATCTACAAGAATTTCACTGTTATGCCGGTCCTCCCAAGCACACTTAGTTTGCAAAAAAAGTATGTAACGTTAGATGAAAATATTGTTAATATAATGCTTAAATAGATAAAAATTGTAAAACCTTAAATTGTTGAAAATTTGTTGCACGAGCTCCATTGGAAAGTCACTCCAAGTCGCATAGGGCGTATTATATAATCGGCCAAGAGCTTTTGTGATTATCTTTGTAGTGCTATGATTAGGTATGAACATGCAACATAGCAATTACATTAAATAAATAATTATAACTATTATAATTCAACAAAAATAAAGAAGTAATAAATAAATCTTACCCATTTCCCTCAGGCCTGATGATCATCCTATGATAACGATCTACCACACTTCCTATGGATCATCATCCTCTGGTGAATCTGAAGCGTGCGCAGAAGGGGAGGCATCTTGCTCAGCGCTACTATCCCGAAGGCGAAGTCTAGAAATACTAGGAGACGAACTCCGTGGAGAGGGAGACGGGGTCGCAGATGAAGATGGATGCGAACCACACCCCTGTATCGATCTAGACCCCTGATGCAGTCCAGACTGCTGTTGCAATACGCCTGGTTGAAATCTAGATGGATGCGATCCAGCTGATGATGTAGCAAATGGAGCACATGATAGGTGTACCAAATGTCCCTGTGACTTCTGACTCAATGGACCCATGTAACTACATGCAAGATCATATGGAGGACGTGGGGTATAGCCCTGTGGTGGAGAATGGTAAGAATACTGCCGAGAGGGCAGATGGTAGGTAGTCTGATGAGTAGATGGATGTGGTGGAATAGATGTGTGCCTAGAAGATTGTTGTCGGCCATCAGCAGTGGAGGGATGCAAGTGTGGAGTGGAAGGAAGCGAGGGTGTATCACCATCATCATGATCAAATAGGCCTCTTATACTTCCTAGACCTACCTCGACCCCTATTGTCATCCGCATAAATTAAAGAAAATGTTAGAATTGAGCACATAAATCAATATAAATTGAGAGCGCTTGAAAAAACTAACTGCTAGTCGTCTTCGACGTATCCTTCCTCATCTGAAAATTCTTCCTCTTCACTTTTTTTATTTTCATTAGGTGATTCTACATCCTCATTTTCTATGATTGTTGTTTCCTTCATGTCAACTTCTTCTAATATGCGTTGAGGATGCTCCAAGTCATTTTCTAACTGATCATCCACCATCTGGTTAACGCTTGAGGTATCATTTTGGTAAGCAACATCTAGCACATTCTCAACTTCCACCCTACCAACAGGCTTAGTTTTGATTACAACAACCAATCAACCTTATCCCTCCGCAACGGATATGGAGCATAGTACACTTGCCTACTTTTTATGCAATTATAAAAGGATTATAGCGATCATACTCCCTCTTTTTATTAACCTCAATTATGTTGTACTGCGAGTGTACATTTGTACCTCTTCTAGGTGTTGGGTCAAACCACTTGCATCGGAAAAGTATGATCTTCTTATTAGGCCAACCTGAATATGACAATTCTAGAATCTCTTTGATCACACCATAATAATAATTTTTCCCATCCTGGTTGCCTTCACCACCTCTGACACACACCCCACTGTTATTGATTTTTTTTAATACTTGGAGCATTCCTCGGTGTTAAATTTATAACCATTCACACAATACTTAGACATAGTTGTAACTGTAGGTGCAGGTCCCCAAGATATATCTTTTAAAAATTGATTAACACCGTTGTTTGGATTATTGACCTGCATGTAGTGTTAAATAAATCACAAGTGAGAAAGTAGTATATTCACAAGTGACCAAGTATGTATATATATTCACATGTGAGAAAGTATGTAAGATGCACTTACACACTCTTTAAACCATGCCTCAAATGTAAAATATATAGCATCATGGCCAAATTGACTCACACAGTCACTGAGCGACACATAAAAAATTATTTGTTAATTGCATCAACCAAATTAAATAGTAGTCCATGTAAATTAATCTTACGTCAACACTTATTTAAGAAAGGGTTGAACTTACGGACAATTTAGCAACACATGATTTGAAGTTGATTTGTACTCCATACTACATAGGCCCCTTTTTGTTCGATCTTTAGAACCTCAGCCTGGTTGATTGAATATGGACATTGGTGGATATAATGGATCAATCCCAATCACGATATTGTGCCGATTGGGCCTATTTCTTGCACATGGCACATGGTTGTCAAAGTAGTAAGAACAAAAATGGGCAGTTTCCTTTGCAAGATAGGCTTCGCATACGGATCCTTCAATCCTATTCCTCTACTTCACAAATCGTTTACACTTTCCGATAGTCCTGCACATTGTCATATTAAACGATAACATTAAAGAAAATGTGATGACCCAAGAGGCTATTTTATAAATTTAGACTCCGTCCCATGCTTAATTGACATAAAAATACTAATTTTAAATACCTCGATTTGCGTGTGCAGTCCGAGCGTGAAATCGAAAAGCCTTTATGCGAGAATATGAGAAATAGTGATTTCTAGAATTAAAATTTGATAAAAGTTGACTTTGGTCAACATTTTGAGTAAACGGACCCGAATTCGTGTTCCGACGATCCGGGGAGGTCCGCAGTAAAATATGAGAATCGGGTGTATGCCCGGAAATGAATTCCGAAGCCCCAAGCCTTAGCATTCAATTTTTGAAAGAAATTGTTTTTTTCTGAAATGGTTATGAATTAAAGAAAAAAATTAATGTTTAAAATCATTGGTATCGGTCCCGTATTTTAGTTTCGGAGACCGGTAAAAATTTGTTATGATATTAAAAGGTTAAGTGTGAAATTTGGTGAAAAACGGAACCGTTTGACGTGATTCGGACATCCGGTTGAAGAGTTATGAACTTTAAGAGTTCTTGCTGAAAATGATGAGTTTTGAGGTGTAATTCACAGTTTTACATGTTAATGATTTGATCGCACGAACAAGTCCGTATGATGTTTTTAGACTTGCGTGCATGATTTGTTTATAGTCCCGAGGGCTCGGGTGAGTTTCAGATAGGCCACGAGGTGTTTTACACTTAAAAAGAACTGCTGGTTTTATGTTTTCTGATGTCCAGGTTTTTGTACTATGCGATCGCATAGGTAGGGTTGTGATCGCATAGTGTAGTCTTAGTAGGGGTCCCTTGGTGTATTGTGTGAACGCAGCCATGTGTATGCGATTGCGAAGCTTCACCTGGGTTGTGTTGTGCGATCGCATAGTCTTCCACGCGATCGCACAGTGTAAAAGCAGGCATGGGGAGGGGGGAGCTAGTGTTCTATGCGAACGCACTGTTGCTCACGCGATCACACTTCCCAGCTTCCCATACCCTATGCGATCGCGACCCATGTATTGAGATCGCATAGGTCTGTGCCCAGCTAATATAAATACTATTTTAAAAACCGGGCAGACCTTCTTCTTCACCATATTTTCGAGGTCTTCAGCCCTAATAGCGATTTTCTTCAACAATTATCATTACCAAATCATTGGTAATCAATTCGAAACTTTGTTTTTTCAATTCCTTACCGTTTGTTTATCACTTTTAAAGCAAAAACTAGGAATTTTTATGGTAAAATTGAGGGTTTAAGTAGAATTATGGAATTTTGTAAAAAATCAAATTTTTATATCAAATTGATGTCTGATTTCAAAAGTAAAAGCATAATTGGGTTCGGGGGTTAATGGGTAAACGTAATTTGGTCTGAACCCGAGTTTAGACCAAGCGGGCCCGGGGTCGGGTTTTCACTTGTTTTGAGAAAATTTAGGAAAAGCCACATTTTTCAATAAAGTTAGTTTCTTTAGCATAGATTGATGATATTAAAATAATTATGGTTAGATTCGAGCAAGTTAGAGGTGAATTCAAGAGGAAAAGCAATAATTGAGCAGTGTGTGGCCTGCGAAATTGAGGTAAGTGTTTGGTCTAACTTTGACTTGAGGGAATAAGACTCCCCACTTGTTTGTTATGTGAAATTCATGGGTGTGGTGTATAGGTGAGTTGACGAGTATCTATTCACCACCCAAATGGCATGTTAAACATGATCTTTTCCCGTTCTCAATTTAATTGATCCCGATCTAAATTGTTATTTGTTAGTTATTGTTTCCATGACTACTATGCCTCAGTACTTTGCTGTTAAATATTATTTGGTTCTATTGGGGAACAGAAAGGTTGAGCAGTTTGACACTATGTTGGGATTTTATATCTACATATTCATGTCGGTTTCTTAACTATTTACATTGTTGTTGTTCAAAGCTTACGAGTTATATTGTTATCTGTTTGAGACTTTTGAGTCAAAAATTGGTGTGATAAGGGTGAATAAATTGGTGTGATAAGGGTGAATAAATTGGTGTGATAAGGGTGTATAATTGGTGTGATAGGGGTGGATAATTGATTGTGATGTTGTGAATAGGTGGGATCCGATTGCACGCCGCAACATGACTGTGAAAATGGGGGTAAAATGATGTTTTTACTGATTTTTAAACTTTGAATGATTTGGAAACTCTTTCTTTGCTCTATAGTTTATCTTATATTTAGTACATATGATTATTATCAAGTAAGGTTTGAAAAAATTGGAAATTTACTTGAGAGTTGGTTATAGCTGAGGCTTGGAAAAGGCGGTTGAATTATTTTATTATTATTGCAGTACTTGTTATTTATTTGTTTAGATTTATTTCTTGCTTTGTATAATATTGTTACAGTTTATATTGATAACGCCCCGTCGTAGCCTCGTCACTACTTCGCCGAGGTTAGGCTCGGCACTTACTCAGTACATGAGGTCATTTGTATTGATACTACACTGTAACAACCCGGTCTGTCGTTACGTAAAACCTGCATTATAATTGCTGCTATTGCCTTGTCATAGCTTGGTTTAACTGTTATTGATGTATTAGAGTTGGCAGGCTTGAAATCAGAATGGTTGTAGTGAGAGTTCAGTCATTCAGTCTTTAAAAATAGCCTTAAAATGGTAAAAAGCCAACTAAGAGTTGACTTATGGGTAAACGACCTCGGAATGCGAATTTTATGGTTCGAATAGCTTCTTTAGGTGATTTGGGACTTAGGAGTATGTTCAGAATAATTTTGTGATGTCCGGTGTAGAATTAGGCTTGAATTGGTGAAAGTTAGTTTTTGACGATTTCGGCCGGCAATGAAAAATAGGCTATCGGGGTCGGAATGGAATTCTGACAGTTGGAACAGGTTCGTAATGTCATTTGGATATGTCTGCAAAATTTCAGGTCAATCGGAGTTGTATTGGATAGTTTCGGCATCATTAGTGGATTTTAGAAAAGTTGAAAGTTCTTAGGCTTGAATCCGATGTAAATTTGGTGTTTTGATGTTAGTTTTGGTGTTTTGAGAGTGCAACTAAGTTTGAATGATGTTATGGGATATGTTGGTAAGTTTGGTTGGGGGCCCGAGGGGCTCGGGATTTATTTCGGGTGATCGACGGGCATATTTGGACTTAGATGAATTGCTGGTTTTTCTGGTGTCAGTGCAGCAGATTTTTCTTCTCCGCGATTGCGTAGGGAGAGTCGCGATCGCATATTTCAATCGAGGGGGCATAATTTCTTTACACTCTGCGATCGCATAAGTGTGCCTGCGATCGAATAAGTGTGCCTGCGATCGCAGATGTCGAGCAGGTCAGGTATCACGATCGCGTGTGAGGGAGGTTTTGTGAATCGCGACTGCGTGGCTTATGCCGCGATCGCGGTGAAGAAATAACTAGGCAAATATAAATTAAACCCTTCGCGACCTAAACATATGTTTACACCATTGTTGTACGGAAGAGAGCTTTTGAGGGGGAAAATCAGTGTTCTTCATAGAGGTAAGTGTTTTGATCATTAAAACTCGATTATGGATGATTATAGAACATAAAACCAGTGTAAATTCATGGAAAATCAGTAGAAAAATTGGGTTTTAGGGCTTGAGATAATGAGACCTTTAAGGGTCGATTTGAGGGGTCAAACGAACTCTGATTTTGGTGTTCTTTATATGTACAGACTCGTGAGAGGACGAAGAAAACTTTTGTATAAAAAATTCTCAGTTTCAAGACGCGGGCCCGGGGGTCGGGTTTTGACCAATTTCGGATTTTTGAGCTAAATTTGATATCTTCCGATTGGAATTCGTTCCTTAAGCATATATTGATGATAAAAATCTGAACTTGGTAGATTTGGAGCCTTCGGAGGTTGATTTGAGAGGCAAGCGTGTTGTGGAATAGTTCCGGGCTAGTTTTTAGGTAAGTAATATCTTTAAATCATGTCCTGAGGGTATGAAACCTGGACTATGCACCCTTTCACGGGTTTTGAAATAAAAAGGTTGAAATTTTCGAGATATATTCCTTACTTAGGCGACTATTGAGTTGCGAAACGGCTTTTAAAGCTTATTTCAAATAGTACTATATATACTTGATATTATTTGGGTTGTAAGCCGTGTTTGGGGCCTAGTGCCGACTTGTTTACCCCTTCGGGGATGTTTTACTATTTTCCTCACTGATATGTTATGATTTTTCACTCAGTCTTTTCTGTGAAATTGTTTTGACACTCAGAGTATTTTGATACTACTTCTTGAAAATGAAACACTATTTTTGGGTCGAGAACCCGGTATATTTGTGGCCTGAAGGGAAAATTGAGAGTGTCTGACTGAGTGAGGCTGTTGGCCTATATTGTGAGGATGATATGATATGAGTGAGGCTGCAAGCCTATATTGTGTGTGATCTACTCCATGTGGTGGCTTATTATAGTGCTTGGGCTATAGGAGCCCCTCCGGAGTCTGTACACACCCTCAGTGAGCGCATGTACCTAATGAGTGATGCCCGCGGGGCTTGTGCAGAGTGATTGTGAGGTTGCCTAATGGGCAGAGTGATTGTGAGGTTGCCTGATGGTCTAATAATGAAAGATATTGTTACAAGAAATGATTATGGCCCGAGGGGCAGTTTTATGAAGATTTTTACTGAGTTTTCAAACTGTGATTTACTTCGTTTTCAAACTGGTTTTTAATGAGAATTTTACTGAGATATTTTGATATTACACTTGGTTCAAAGGATTTCTTGAAACTGATTTTTGAACTCATATATTTGATGAATACTATATGGTGACTTGGTGTTTTACTGGTTTTGTGAATTGGTGTATCTGTACTATGTGCTTTATATTTCTCAGACTGTGATTTATTTTCATTACTACTGAGTTGGCGCACTCATAAAGACTCCCTGTGCCTCTGTGCACAGATTCAGGTACCGATTTGGAGCAGTAGCTGCCTTGTTCGTTAGCAGCAGCTTTACGGGATTTCGAGGTAGTTGTCCAACGTCCACAGCTTCTCCATTTCCCTTCCTTATTTAGTTTTAGTATTTAATTCAGAGACATATATTATAGTATTAGCAGAGTTAGATTTACTTATTCTTAGATGCTCATGACTATTGACTCCAGTTCTTGGGAGGTTGTTTAGGCTAATATGAGAACGCTAAGACTTAATTATATTATCTGATGCTATGGTTGCATGCTTACTATTGAATTGCGAACTCTTATAATTGAACAAAAACGTAGTAATGTGATGGTTGGCTAGCCTAGTTCCACGATAGGCGCCATCATGGCTTGTTAGGATTTGGGGTCGTGACATACACTCTGTGCTCTTTTGCACATATCCAGCTACCGAATATCAGTAGAGCTAGTTCGAGCAGCTTTCCTATTCATTTGGAGACACAAGGTACATCTGCCGGCGTTCGTAGATCCCATAGTCTTCTCATATTTTACATACGTTGTTTTATTGTATTCAGAATAGTTATACTATTTCTTTCACTGGTGTTTGTAGTATTCTTTAGTATTTCGTGAATTGTGACACCAGACACTGGGGTAGTTCTAAACTTATTTATATAATTAGTTTGTGGTTCGTTTTTATTTGATGGTTTAGTAGTTTATTTGTGGAAGTTATTTACATTAAGTTTACCTTAAAATTATTTATTGTTGCTTAATAAAATAATCAAAGAAAATTAGATACTCGAATTCTAACATTGGCTTGCCTAGCAAGTGTGGTGTTAGGCGCCATCACGATCCCTAAGGTCGGAAATTTAGGTCGTGACAGATACAAGAATAAATCAAGGTTTGATCATTACCTCTTGAATGGATACATCCACCTACATTGAACCGGCTCTCCAAGTCGCGCCTCGTGTACAAGGTGAATTGGAATGTGTTCCATCACATCAAAGAAACCACATGGAAAAATTCTTTCCAGCTTATTACTGATTATAGGAATGTTCCGACTCATTTGAAATAGGTTTATTCCCTTAATGTGGTAGAACATAAGTCTATGAAGAATAAACTTATCTCTGTGATGCGTTTTCATATATTTTCAGGCAAACCGGGCGACCTTCTATTTTCATAGTGCCATTTCATATGAGGAACGGAACTCATCGATACGTACAACCTCTTTAATCTAGGAATAAGAGGTAAATAATGCATCGACTTCACATCAACATTCTTCCCGCTAGAAACCCTCTTAAAACGAGGTTTTTCACAAAATTTAAAACTTTCTAAATCTGCACCACCCTTATAATACAACATGCAACCATCTTCACAACAATCGATTCTCATAGATGTGAGTCCTAACTTAGAAACCAATCTTTTAGCCTTATAGAAATCTTCAGGTATGTTGAAAGTTGGGTCAACTAGTTCACTCATAAGGCCAATGAAAGAATCCATTCCCGCTTGAGAAATATTGGTATCTGATTTGATACTTAATAATCTAACCGCAACAGACAACTGAGAGTGCATATTCCCTTCCCTTAGTGGACGACTAGCGGCCTCTAACTATTCATGAAAATATTTGCCTCTTCGTTAGAAGGTTGTTCAACACTTTCATGGGTTTCAAAATCTAAGTGCATCCCAAAAGCATCCGCAACCATTTCATGGTATCTAGGATGTTGAACGTTATTCTCCACCGACCTACTACTTTCGCCAACGACTACATTATGAAATACACCATCAGTACCATCAACCTCTACATGACTAGTCCACACAAAATAATTATCCATAATCCTCTTTCTATAAAGATGAGTCGTAACATCCTCTGAACCCAAAAAAATGCAAACACTTGCACTTTGTACAAGGACACTTAGTCATCCCTCCAATCCGAAACGGTTCAAGTGACATTGCATGCCTAATAAATTCCTTAACCCCTTCTATAAATTCCTCCTTGAAAAACCGACGATTAGGATAATTCCTATTATACATCCAACTACGATATTCCATCTACATAAAGAAAAAATAAATTACATGTTATATTAATCATAATTCAAAGTATAACATTTACCTATTACAATATTGAATTAGTAAGCCATTCGATTAGACTAACTCATTCAATTATAATTTGTTAGCCCACTCAATTATCTAGCATAATTAGTTAAGCCTAATTTTCTAAAAGCAATAAACACAAATAGAACACTATTATCCCCTAAATTAATAAACCCTAAATTTCTTAAAAGCAATAAACACTAATATAATAATAAATTAAACCCTAAAATAATAAATTATTTCTAAAATCAATAAACGCTAATAGAACAATATTATCCCCTAAATTTCTAAAAGTAATAAACACTAACATAATAATAAATTAAACCCTAAGAATTTTTTTTCCAAAAGCAATAAACAAAATTAACTAGTCTAACTAATCTATACACCTCTATTAGTGCATAATCAATTTTAGTTACAATGTAGTTCACTTTAACTACAATGTATTTCACCTTAATTACAATGTAGTTCAGAAAAATGCATAAAATGATATTAGGCATGCAATAAATTAAAAATTAAAAGAGTAATAAGGTAGAACATTAACCTTGAAAGAGAGCGGCAGGTGGCAGGCGACAATTGGTAGCGGCAGTAGAAGGCGGAGGAGGTGGGGCTGGGGGAGGTAGGGTTTTAATTTTGGAGGTGGGGGACTTGATTTTGGGTGAGATTTGGATAAATAGGTGTGAGAAAGAGAGATGAAAGAGATAAAGATGAGAGAGATGGAAAAGATGAAAATGGGAAAGAAACCGGTCTGGTAGGTCAAATTAACGAAATTACCGACCGAATCGGTAATAATAAAATAATTTTGACCAATTGACCTCAATATTTCCGTTAAATGTATCCGTTTTTAAATTATTTTAGTTAAATTGACTGAATTCGGTCGTTTTAGTGTATATAAATTCTTATTATTTACTATATATATATATATATATGTGTGTGTGTGTGTGTGTGTGTGTGTGTAACGACCCAGCCGGTCGTTTCGTGTATTGGGACTCCGTTCCCGTGAATGATTCTTCCCATAGCGACTACTCGTGACTTATGACTTGTGTGGGCCGGTAGTTCGAGATTCGGAAGTGTTTAGGCCAGTTCAGGAACGCT
>ML251458.1:0-36217 GCA_005239495.1 Nicotiana undulata | reverse complement strand
GAATCAAAACTAGATCCTCCTTGAAAAATCTGTGTGTGTTTGATGCATTTCTATCCCTGATTGTACCAAAGAACATTGCTGAAGCCCTGAAAGATGCTGACTGGGTAACTGTTATGCAAGAAGAGCTGAATCAATTTGAGAGAAGTCAAGTATGGCACTTGGTACCCAGGCCACTGGACAGATCAATAATTGGCACCAAGTGGGTCTTCAGGAATAAACACGATGAGGATGGAACTGTTACTATAAACAAGGCAAGACGGGTTGTTCAAGGATACAACCAAGAAGAGGGAATTGATTATGGCGAGACCTTTGCTCCTGTGGAAAGATTGGAGGAAATCAGACTTCTTATAGCATTTGCTGCACACATGGAATTCACTTTGCATCAGATGGATGTAAAGAGTGCCTTTCTCAATGGCTATTTGAAGGAAGAGGTATTTGTAAAACAGCCTCCTGGTTTTGAAAGCAAAGAATCACCTGATCATATATATAAACTTGACAAGTCTCTCTATGGTCTCAAGCAAGCACCTAGAGCTTGGTACGAGATATTGTCAAAATTCCTGCTGGAACATGGGTACACACGAGGCAAAATAGACAGTACTTTGTTCTTAAAGTAAAAGGGAAAAGATCTTCTGATTGTACAAATATATGTTGATGATATCATATTTGGGGCAACAACTGAGAAGCTCAGCAAGGAATTTGCTACATTAATGGGGAGTGAGTTTGAAATGAGTATGATGGGTGAGCTAACCTTTTTCTTAGGTCTGCAAATCAAACAAACTCCACATGGAACAATGATTCATCAGCAGAAGTATGTGAGAGAACTCCTCAAGAAGTTCAAAATGGAAGATTCAAAGGAGATAGATACCCCAATAGCCACAGCTACAAAATTAGATGTGGATGAACCTGGTTCATTTGTTAATCAGAAGACGTACATAGGAATGATTAGATCTCTACTATATCTTACTGTAAGTAGACCTGATATTGTGTTCAGTGTGGGACTATGTGCTAGGTTTCAAGCCAATCCAAAGAAGTCCCATCTCACTGCAGTGAAGAGAATTTTGAGATATTTGAGGGGCACCACTGATTTGTGCCTTTGGTATCCTAAAGGTAGTAATTTTGACCTTGTAGGATATGCTGATGCTGATTATGCAGGTTTCCTGGTTGACAGGAAAAGTACTTCAGGCATGGCTCACTTTTTGGGCTCCTGCCTTGTATCTTGGGCCACCAAGAAACAAAATTCAGTAGCCTTGTCTACTGCTGAGGCTGAATATGTGGCTGCAGCCTCTTGCTGTGCTCAGTTGCTATGGATTAAGCAACAACTCCTGGACTTTGGTATAGATGTGGGATGCATTCCTATTTACTGTGATAACACTAGTGCAATTAGTATGACTAAGAACCCGGTTCATCACAAGAGAACTAAGCACATAGATGTTAGGCACCATTTCCTGAGGGATAATTATGAGAAGGGAATGATCTCAATCGAATTCTATGCCACTGATCATCAAATTGCTGATATATTTACCAAAGCATTGAGTAGGGAGCATTATGAGAGAAACATGCTTGAATTAGAGATGATTAATATCACCTATTAAAAAAAGGGAAAGTTTTATGGCTAGAAATGTTAATTAGGGTACTCAATCAGATTAGTCATTGCTCAACACTATGTCTTTGTTGTCATACTCTTCTGCCATGTATTAATATGATTCTATAGTTGATAATGATGTTTCTCTATTTGTGAATTGAGGCAAAATAAAGTTCTTTTAGGATGAACCTGGTTCATCCATGCTGGTTTACATGACTGACAAGGTACATTCTCATCTCCATACATGTATTAATTCAAGTATAGTCATACATGAGTAGGACTCTATTAATTTATGGTTCAGTTCAAATTATCGTACTTACCCAAATAATGAACCAATTTCAAGAAGTTACGTCACAATAAATTAGCCTAGTTTTAGGGGGGAAGAAACTGTCTAATCAATGTCAAATCACTGACAGTCCTTAATCGATTAGTATCCTACTTGTGCTAATACTCGTCCATTATAATCACCCCAGCCACAAGTTATAAATAGGCCATCATTACTCATAGTGAATAAAGCAATAGACGAACCTTGTTCAAGTCACTCAACACTCAAACCTCTGCTGTCTTTTTCCCTCTCTTCTTTTTCTCTAAAAATTAAAAATGTCGTCTGCTTCATCTGATTCTCAGAATCGTGACTACGATGAGGGATTATATGAGTCTGACTCTCCACCAGTCTACAGCTATGAATCCTCTGAGACACCTGAAACCCCTGAATACCATGATGCTCTTAAACCTACACCAAACCCTATCCCAACCTAAAAACCCCGTCGTGTGAAGGTTCTTGCACGAAAATCTATGGCTTCAGGGTCACGAGCAAAGTTCTTGGAAGATTTATTACAGGCTGAAGAAGAACCCAAACCAGATTTGTCCAGTGAATCATTTAAATCAGCTCATGAGGATGATGCACCTGGTTCGTCAAGTGCTGAGAAAGGTAATACTGAAGTTACCTCTGTGTTAAATTCTGAAAATAGGTTTGTGTTGGTTGGGTCTGTGGTGGATGTGGAAGTGCCAAGTAGGCCAAGAAAAACTGGGAAAATTCTTGAGAGTGAGGGAGATGCAGGTGTGAGGGGATCTGGGAAGGATGGTTCCACACTTGAGATTTGTGGCCCCATTCTTGAGAATCTTGACGATGATGTCGTAGTGATAGGGGGAACTCATGAAGTTGAGGAAGCTGCTGCTGGATTAGAAAAGCTAATGAAGGAGATAGATGACCGTGTTTCTTCTGGGGAAGAAACCTTGGCTGAAAGACTTAAGAAACTGGGGGACTCATACAACCCAAGAAGAGAACGACTCCCAAGTCCATCAAATCTAAAGCCTCAAAGAAAAGGAAAACTGATGAGTCTGTTGGTGTACTTGTTCCAAGGGTAAGAGCTATGAGAAATATTGTTCGAGAAGAGGAGGAGAAGTTGGAAAAAGCTCTGCAAGAGAGCAAAAGAAAGAGGGCTGAGAAAGGGAAAGCAAAAGTGGGTGAGCCTGTTGAGGCTATTGTTGTTGATGAGGTGTTGGACCTTGTCCAACAAGATGAAGAGGTTGCTCCAGTGGTGGTCAAGACACCCAAGGCCAAATTGGCTAAGACTTCCACAAAGAAGTCAGCACCTATGTCTGCTACCACCGTGAGTACATCTACGAGGACACGGTCTAAAGTAAAGTCAAAGAAGAAAGTTCAGATTGTTGAGAAAGATAATGATCCTGATTGGAGTGGAGATGATGAGAAGGAGGTTGGAGAAGTGTCGATTGACAGAGTTGCCATGTTTGGCAAGAGACATATTTTGAAGGGAAAGTTACTGAAGGACTTGGAGGAGCCGGGTATGAGGTACTTAGTGGATTTTCTGGTAGCTCAAGGCTGGAAGGACATGGTCCTTCGCTTGGAAGGAAGGCTGGTCAGAAATGAGGTAGTGGAATTCATGAGGAATGCGACTGTGATTGGAGGAAGGGTTACATCATTGGTCAGGGGAGTTGAAGTCTCCTTTGACGCTCAAGAGCTGGGAGTCATTCTAGACATTCCATCTGAGGGATATGACGACTATACAAGGCAGAGATGGCCTTTCTTGGATGGAATGGCCTCAGCACTCAACATCACCAGATTCTTTTGTGATAATGAAGAAGAGTCTGAGCCCAGGGCAGTGTACAAAAGCAAGATGAAGCCTGAACACAAGCTGTTCTTTGAGTTTGTTATTAAATTTCTGCTGCCCAGACAAGAGCGCAGGCATATTGCCAACTATATGGATCTAACTCTCATGGAGTGCCTATACACAGGCAAGCAGATTAATTGGCCATCTTTGATCATCCAGCTTTTGGACAGGGTGGTAAATGGCACCAAGTCCCATGCGATTCCTTATGGCTTTATCCTTACTGCAGTTCTGGCTCATTTTGGAGTTCCCACAAAGAAGGCTGAAATGGCTACTGCAAAGGATTTCTTTGGGAAGGACACTTTGCTGTCATGTGATTACACTGTCAGTGCCCCGGCAGATGAACCTGGTTCATCTCGGAAGCAACCAGTCAACAGCAAGGTCCGTACTCTGGTGCAAGAAAGCGAGCAAAAGTATATGGAGATCCTTCGTTTGAAGACTCGCTTGGTTGAGGTGGAAGCTGAGCGTGATGCTCTCAAAGCTGAATTAGCCAAGGAGAAGGAGCAAAATGAGGGTGTCTTACACCAAATGCTGTCTCTTCTCCAAACCAAGAATCCTGCCTCTTCTGCACCACCTTAAACTTAGGAATTTCTAGAACTACCCTCCCCTCCTATCCTATCAAGTGCCTAGTTCGGGACTGTGTCAAGTGTGTTTGTTTCAGTTTTTAATTCTGTCGTACTCATGTTTTGGTTGTCTTTGATTTAATCTGTTTTGGTGTTGATAATCCATGTTAATCAAATGAAAGCTTGGTGTTTTGACAAATGTCTCTATTTATGATTTAGCTTACATTATTGGTTTCTTGTGTTGATTAATCATGTTTGCACCTGCAATTGCCTAAATTGGCCATGGTAAGTATCATTTTGCAACTTTTCGATGATGCCAAAAGGGGGGAAGATGTGCTACAGTATTGTGTTAAAATTTTTAAATCTTTGACGTGATATTTATAACCTAATGAACCGNCAAGTGCAAAAGTGAATCAAGTTCTGAAGCAAAAATTCCAGAGGTTTTGCAAGCAGAATTGTTGTGCGATACAAAGGCTACAGTTCAACTAGAAGGAACAGTTTCATTGTTTGTATATTGAGTCTAGTTGATTGTAGTAGGAGTTTAAATACTGTATCTTATCAGCTTTCATAGAAGCAATTGTAATAGGTACAAACTGATCAAGTTAGAGTTAGCTTGAAATCTGTAGAAATTAGCTAGAGGCTAGTTGATACAAAGAGGATTAGAGTTAGTCCTAGGATTACAAAAGTGTTTATTTTGTAAGTCCGTTTTGGCTCAGAGTTCAGTGAAGAGTTTGAGCAAATCCTACTGAGGAGTAGGTCGTGGTTTTTTCACCTTTTGAGCCAAGTGTTTTCCACGTAAATATTTCTGTGTCTTTACTATTACTGCTTAATTATTCCGCAAATAGTAGTAAGTAGTAGACTAAGAAGAACTTGGTTTTTCTTATTAGACAGCACTCGAAAATTGGGTACTGCCTAATTAACTTGTAATATTGTGTAGTATTGAAGTCTAAAACAACAGGTTCGATCCTCAGCCTTTGACTGAGCAATAGTGTCTTCTTCTATCCGTAGCTTGGTACTATACCTGTTATAGACGTCGTTCCATGTCGTGGCTGGGAATTCTCTCAAGCTTTCCTTGAGTCTTCTCGTGGCTTCTGAGATTTTATCATTTAAATTGCTTGCAAATGCCATGGCTGCCCAATTGTCAGGTACCCTTGGCAACAACATTCTTTCTCGTTGAAACCTGTCTATAAATTCACGAAGCAACTCTGTGTCTCCTTGTTTTATTTTGAATATGTCCTCCATTATTTTTTCGACTTTTTGCGCACCGGAATGCGCTTTTATAAAAGAATCTTCAAGCTCAGCAAAAGAGTCAATAGAATTTTTAGGTAGAAGAGAGTACCACGTTAATGCTCCTTTGGTGAGTGTTTCTCCGAACATCGTGACTAAGACTGACTCAATTTCTTGTTTAGTCAGGTTGTTGCCTTTGACTCCGGTGGTAAAAGCAGTTACATGATCGCGTGGGTCGGTTGTCCCGTCATACTTGGGAACATCAGGCATTTTGAATTTCTTGGGAATAGGAAGGGGTGCTGCACTTGGCTTCCAAGGTTGTTGAGAATATCTATCAACGTCAATGCCTTTGATAACAGGTGGTACTCCAGGAATTTGTTCGATTCGATCATTTTGTTCCTTTACCTATTTCTGCCAGGTTAGCAATAAAGATTGTAATTCTGGGTTATTGGACATACTTGGTCTTGCTTCGAGGGCTTCATTAGGAGTTCCCCCACTCCCTGAGTTGGCTAATCCGGATTGAGGATTTTCCACAGTTATGGTGTTGTTAGGAGGTGGTGTAGGTGATGTAGCCGGTAACCCCCTCACAAAGTCTTGTAAGGCTTGGTTTACATATTATGCAATCATTTGTTTCACCTGATCTTGTTCTCTTGTTTGATCGTTACTGTTGTGATTGTTGTTTTGAGTAGTAGATCTTTCTGGAGAATGTTCCCTTGAACCTCGTGGGATTCCCGAAGGTGATGGAGCTGGAGTTCCATCCCTTTGTTGGTTATTGTCGTTGGCGTTCGACATAATTTAGAGAGTGTTGTTTGAAAGTAAACAAAGAATATCAGATTCCCGGTAACGGAACCAATTTGTTTAACCAAAGAATTAGATTCTTTTCCCAAAGCTATTTTAAGAAGAACACAGGTTTCTGATAACCAAACAATAAGCTAATAATTGTAAGTAAACTCATGAATGAAAAGCAGTAAGATGCGCAAAAAGTAAGTGTATTGCAATAGTAGTTCGAATGTGTCCTTACAAGTTATATTTTATTCCCTTATATAGGGAATTTCTTAACATAACGTCTATTCTTTTTGGTGATTGAGCATTAATGTAACGACCCAGCCGGTCGTTTTGTGTATTAGGATCCCGTTTCCTTAAATGAAACCTTCCATAGCGGCTATTCGTGCTTTATGACTTGCGGGAGCGGGTGGTTCAGGATTTGGGGGTGGTTTAGGTGATTTAGGAACACTTGGTTCCTTAAGGTTGGCCTATTTGACCAAGTTTGACTTCGGTCAATATTTTGAGCAAACAACCTCAGAATCGAATTCTGGCAGCTCCAGTAGCTCCGTATGATGATTTCAGACTTGGGCGTATGTTTGGCTCGGGTTTTCGATGACCCGGGAGCATTTCGGCACCCGAAATGGAAATCATATTTTCCTTATGTTTGAAATTTGGTTTGGGGCATGATTTTGTGCTATCGAGGTCCGAACGGAATTTCGGGACCGGGATTAGTTCTGTATAGTCATTTATGACTTGTCCGCAAAATTTGAAGTCATTACGAGTAGTATAGGCCGGTTCAGTGCATTGAAGTAAATTCTAGAATTTCAAACTCTTAAGTTTTGATTCAATTTTGTTTTGGGGTTGAATTCTGAGTTTCGTTGTTGTTTTTCATGTTCCGAGAGTTCGATCGAGTCCGTATCATGAGTACAGACTTGTTGGCGTCTTTGGGCGGGGTCCCGAGGGGCTCGGGTGAGTTTCGGACCCCTCGGAGTTAATTCCAAAATACCAGAATTTTTCTGTCTGGTTTTCTTCAGTGCGTTTGCAGGTGCAAGGTTGCGATCGCACAAGAGGATTGGCACAGGGGTGGAAAATGACATGTGCGATCGCACAGGTCTATCCGCGATCGCACAGGGTAAGTTTTTGGACTGGCCCGGATTAGCTCTCTGCGATCGCAGCCCCTACCCCCCGCGATCGCACAAGCCTATTTCCCCTACTATCCGCAATCGCCAGCCTATAGTTGCGATCGCACAGTGCTCTTGAGGGCCCTGGGCAGTTGGCATGTGCAAACGCACTTCCCCAGCTGCGATCACACAGTATAAGCTGCTGGGCAGTGTGATTTTAATACGCGATTTGGCATTATTTCACCATTTCCATCTTCTTCCCCAAGCTTCATGAGAGCTTTCAAGAGGAGCCTTCCACCCAGTGTTTGAGGTAAGTAAAATTCTTCCTAACACCTAGTTCTAAACATCACATTCCTAGTTAATCTTCCTTCCAAATTATCAAATTCATGAAATTGGGTAGTAAATTAGGGCTTTTGGGAAATTCATGAATTATCCGTTTAAAGCCGCGAATTTAAGTATAAATCACATAATTATGATCTTTAGGCTACGGGTGAGTGATCCCTTTGAGAATTTTCGGGATTCGAATGTGTGGGCCCGGGGTCGAAATTTCAAAATCCTTCAAGAATGTCTAACTTTGAGATAATTGGTTAATTCTTCTTCCTTGAGCTTGAATTGATTCAATTATACTATATTTGGCTAGTTGCAAGCCGTTGAGGGTAGATTTCAGAGATTTCGGGTGCATCCTTGATCCGAGGGGTGATTTCGTCACGAGGTGAGTCTCCTTTCTAACCTTGTAAGAGGGAATTGTCCCCCTAGGTAACTTTAAATGCATGTGTACTTGTTTGGGGGCTACGTACGCACCAAGTGACGAGAGTCCGTACGTAGTGGCTATTATTGTTTTGTCCGAGTAGTTAGGCCACAGCATGTTCATAGTTTTCCCCTGTCATGATGTGAATATGCTATGTGCTTCTGTTGTGGTTGGTAATGTTTCATCTAAAGGATTGTGATACTTGACTCGTTTCCATTGTTCTTGTTTTGCACTATGGGATCGGGACGTACGCCACGGCGGAGTGGTGAGAGTGATTACACTATAGGATCGGGTCGTACGCCACAGCGGAGTGATAAGAGTGATTACACTATGGGATCGAGCCGTACGACACGGCGGAGTGATGAGAGTGATTACACTATGGGATCGGGTCATACGCCACGGCAGAGTGATGAGAGTGATTACACCATGGGATCGGGTCGTAAGCCACGGCGGAGTGATGAGAGTGATTACATTTATGGGAGTGGGTCGTACGCCACGGCAGATACAGGACTTGCTTCATTTCAACTGTTACTTGGATACCTCATATTGATGCATTTCGATGTTTATTTGTCTTACATGCCTACTGTTTTCCTTATATCCTGTCTATTATTATCACTGTTGGACCTTAGTGAGTTTCGAGTCGACCTCTCGTCACTACTTCTTCGAGATTAGACGGGATACTCACTGGGTACATATTTACGTACAGGTCTGGAGGCTGGTACTTCTTACTGTCAGGCAGGTGCTAGATATTGACTCGTTGGATTTAGACTTCACGGTGAGCTGCTCTTCCTGGCGATTCCTGGCAGCACCCTGGAGTTTCTTTTGTCATTTTCCCTGTCTAATTCATTCGGACTGTGGACTTGTACATATATTATCACTGTGTATCCTGATAGTTGCCCGTGACACTCGTGACACTAGTTCCTGGCACACAAGTAGTATATATTTTGGGTTTGGGCTGTATATCTATATATATGTGCTTTGTTTTGGCCCTGTGCCTTCACGATTTTATCGTCATATCATCATGTTAAATTGTTAAAAACTGGTAATTTCCGACATGTTTAATCAGGCGGGGAAGGGGTATCACCTAGTGTCTTCTATATTGGCTTGCCTAATCCCGCTGATGGGCGCCATCGCGACCTGAATCAGGATTTGGGTCGTGACAACGTGGTATCAGAGCTTTAGGTTCACGTAGTCTCACGAGTCACGGGCAAACCCAGTAGAGTCTTGAGGATCGGTACGGAGACGATTGTACTTATCTTCAGAAGGCTACAGGGCGTTAAGAAACTCCTTTTGTTCATATCCTATCGTGCAATCGATGATGTACTCAAATTGATCTTATACTCTCTCACATATGGTGAGGACGCGTGCTTCTCATGTTCCTGATCCAGGGGAGGCCGCTACCCCCGCCGCTCGAGGCTGCTATAGGGGCAGGGGTAGGGCTTCTTTTCGAGGTAGGGGACGAGGGCGTCCAAGAGCTGTACCAGTTGCACCGCTTGAGGATCCTATTATCGAGGAGCAGGATGAGTTTCCTCCAGTTGCTCCTGCTCCAGTGGATTTTATGACGGCGTCAGGTTTTCAGGAAGTCATGGGCCGCATGTTGAGATTTATGGACACTATGTCCCAGGCAGGCGTACTTCCAGCAGACCCTGCTACTTCCCAGGCGGGAAGGGGAGTTCATAACCCTACCGCTCAGGCCACCGGACAGGCAGAAGCACATCACACTCCGGGTACACCGCTCGTGGGTGGAGTTCAGCCTATCGTAGCACAGCTAGATCCCAGGCCAGTCGCAGAGGGTGACCAGCAGAAGATGCTTGATAGATGGACCCGACTTCTCCCTCCAGTCTTCGGGGGTGAGGATGCCCAGGATTTCATCGACAGGTGCAGGGACAGACTGCACAATATGAGGATACTAGAGTCACATGGGGTGGACTTCACCACATTTCAGCTTGAGGGCAGAGCTCGCCGCTGGTGGCAGTCATATGTTCTTAGCATGCCAGCGGATTCTCCTTCTGTCACTTGGAGTCAGTTCACTCAGCTATTCTTGGACAAATACATTCCACCGTCTGAGAGAGAGGAGCTTCGGGGTCAGTTTGAGAGGTTAGAGCAGGGGCAGATGTCTGTGACGGATTATGAGGCAAGGTTTTCAGAGTTATCCTGCCATGCTCTCATGATATTGCCCACTGATGCTGAGAGGGTGCGACGGGTCGTGGCAGGCTTACATTCGGGTATCAGGACCTCTGTACCCCATACCAGCTTGTAGTCGAGATAGCTCGACGGATTGAGGGTTATCGTTTGAGGAGCATGGAGCAGGGTCAGCCGGGTCAGAAGGGTCAGCAAGACAAGAGGGCCAGGTTCACAAGTGACTTCAGGGGTGCTCCAGCTAGGGGCAGGGGTCAGTTCGGAGGCGATCAGTTCAGTAGGCCTTCATATTCAGCACCTCCACTACCTCCCAAGGGTGTTTCAGCGAGGCCTCAGTTTAGTGCCATGCCAGAGCGCTAATACCATCCTCCGGCCATCCAGAGTGCACCCAGCGGTTATTCCAGTCATCAGAGATCCTCTAGCTCTTATTTCAGTGCCTTACTAGAGGATTCACACCGCTCACCGGTTATTCAGGGTTCTTCCTCTTCGGGGCAGCGAGCAGTAGTGCCAGGGGGTTGCTTCGAGTGTGGCGAGCTGGGTCACACATGGAGGTTTTGTCCCAGGTATCGGGGCAAGGCCGTGTAGCAGAGTCACCAGCCTATGATTCCAGCACCAGCGATACGACCACCTAGGGGTGGGGGTCAGGTTGGTAGGGGTCGTCCTAGAGGGGGAAGTCAGTCAGGAGGGGGTCAGTCAGCTCCAGCTCGTTCTGGGGGAGCTCAGTCTTCGGGTGCTACAGCCAGATTCTATGTTATTCCGGCCAGATCAGACGCAGTGGCCTCAGACGCCGTGATTACAGGTATTATTTCAGTTTGTGGTAGGGAGGCTTCAGTGTTATTTGATCCAGGGTCTATATACTCATATGTTTCCGCATTATTTTCTCATTTTATGGATGTTCCTCGTGAGTCCTTGGGTTCTTCTTTGTATGTGTCCACTCCTGTGGGTGATTCTGTGGTAGTAGACCGGGTCTACCGATCTTATGTGATTACCTTCTGTGGGCTTGAGACCAGAGTCGACCTGTTATTTCTCGTTAAGGTTGATTTCGAGGTTATTTTGGGCATGGATTGGCTATCTCCTTATCATGTTGTGTTGGATTGCCATGCCAAGACAGTTACATTAGCCATGCCTGAGTCGCCGAGGTTATAGTGGAGGGGTTCTTCAGTTAGTGCATTCAGCCGAGTCATTTCCTATATGAAGGCTTGGCACATGGTCGAGAAGGGTTGCTTAGCTTACCTTGCTTTTGTGCAGGACACCACCGCCGAGTCTCCTACCATTGATTCAGTGCATGTTGTTTGAGAGTTTCCAGATGTGTTCCCTTCAGATCTTCCAGGCATGCCTCCAGATCGAGATATAGACTTCTGTATTGATTTGGCTCCAGATACTCATCCTATTTCCATTCCCCCTTATCGTATGGCTCCTAAGGAGCTAAAGGAGTTGAAAGAGCAGCTTGAGGAGTTGTTGGCCAAGGGGTTCATCAGGACGAGTGTGTCGCCGTGGGGTGCTCCAGTCTTATTTGTGAAGAAGAAGGATGGGTCTATGTGGATGTGCATTGACTATCGTCAGTTGAATAAGGTGACTATCAAGAATAAGTATCCTCTGCCGCGCATCAATGATTTGTTTGACCAGTTGCAGGGTGCTCGGGTGTTTTCTAAGATTGATCTGAGATCGGGTTACCACCAGTTGAAGATTCGGGCTTCTGATGTTCCGAAGACTGCATTTCGCACCAGATATGGTCATTATGAGTTCCTAGTGATGTCCTTTGGCTTGACCAATGCCCCAGCAGCATTTATGGACTTGATGAATAGGGTGTTCAGGCCGTTTATCGACTCTTTCGTTATTATTTTCATCGATGATATATTGATCTACTCATGGAGCCTTGGTGAGCACGGGCAGCATTTGAGAGTTGTGCTTCAGACCTTGCGAGAGCAGAAGTTATATGCTAAGTTCTCGAAGTGCGAGTTCTGGTTGGAGTCTGTGGCATTCTTGGGGCATGTGGTTTTTGGAGAGGGTATCAAGGTTGATCCGCAGAAGATCGAGGCAGTTCAGAGCTGGCCGCGTCCTACTTCAGCTTCAGAGATCAAGAGTTTTCTGGGTTTAGCAGGCTATTACCGTCGATTCGTTGAGGGATTCTCCTCTATTGCAGCTCCACTGACTAGATTGACTCAGAAGAATGCCCCGTTTCGATGGTCCGACGATTGTGAGGCAAGCTTTCAGAAGCTCAGCATTGACCTCAGCACTAGTTCTGCCATTACCTTCCGAGTCTGGGATGTACACTGTGTATTGCGACGCCTCGCGCGTCGGATTGGAATGTGTGGTTATTCAGGGTAGCAGGGTTATTGTGTATGCTTCGCGCCAGCTGAAGGTTCATGAGGTGAATTATCTTGTGCACGACTTAGAGTTGGCGGCGATTGTTCATGCTTTGAAGATTTGGAGGCACTACTTGTATGGTGTATCTTGTGAGGTCTACACTGACCACCATAGTTTGCAGTACTTGCTGAAGCAGAGGGACCTTAATTTGAGACAGCAGAGGTGGCTTGAGTTGTTAAAGGATTATGATCTCACTATTCTGTATCACCCGGGTAAGGCGAAGGTAGTAGCAGATGCTTTGAGCAGGAGGGCAGCGAGTATGGGTAGCTTGGCCTACATTGCAGCTGAGGAGAGACCTTTAGCCTTGGATAATCAGTCCTTGGCCAATCGCCTGGTGAGATTGGATCTTTCAGAGCCTCGTCGAGTTCTGGCTCATGTGGTTGCTCAGTCTTCATTACTGGGAGAGATTAAGGCTCGACAGTTTGATGATCCATGTCTGGCAGAGCTTCGGGATACGGTGGTCCAAGGTAGGGCCAAGGAGGTTACCTTGGGCGAGGATGGTGTTTTGAGACTTCAGGGCCGATTGTGTGTTCTAGATATTGATGGCCTGAGGGAGAGGATTCTAGCAGAGGCGCACAGTTCTCGGTATTCTGTTCATCCAGGGGCGACGAAGATGTATCGTGATTTGAAGTAGCATTACTGGTGGAGGAGAATGAAGAAGGATATAGTGTTGTATGTGGCAAGGTGTCTCAACTGTCAGCAGGTCAAGTACGAGCACCAGAGGCCAGGAGCATGATTTCAGAAGATGCCCATTCCTTAGTGGAAATGGGAGCGCATCGCCATGGACTTCGCGGTTGGGTTGCCTCGGACTTTGCGGAAGGTTGACGCGGTTTGGGTCATTGTGGATAGATTGACCAAATCGGCGCATTTCATCCTTGTGGCTACTACTTATACGACAGAGAGGCTGGCTCAGATTTACATTCGAGAGATAGTCCGGCTACATGGTGTGCCGGTGTCTATCATATCAGATCGAGTTCCTCAGTTCACTTCGCACTTCTGGAGAGATTTGCACAGCGAGATGGGCACTCAGATAGACCTTAGCTCAGCATTTCACCCTCAGACTGATGTCCAGTCAGAGCGTACGGTTCAGATTTTGGAGGATATTCTCAGGGCTTGTGTGATTGATTTTGGAGGTCAGTGGGACCAGTTCTTGCCTTTGGCGGAGTTTGCATACAATAACAGCTATCAATCCAGCATTCAGATGGCTCCATTCGAGGTTTTATATGGTCGGCGATGTCGTTCTCCTATCGGGTGGTTCGAGCCTGGCGAGGCCAAGTTATATGGCACGGATTTGGTGAGAGATGCTTTGGAGAAGGTGAAGATTACTCAGGAGAGGCTCCGCACAGCACAGTCTAGGCAGAAGAGCTACGCAGATCAGCAGGCACGTGATATAGCATTCATGGAGGGAGATAAGGTTATGTTGAAGGTTTCTCCGATGAAGGGCATTATGAGATTTGGGAAGAAGGGCAAGTTGAGCCCCAGGTTTATAGGTCCCTTCGAGGTATTGAGGTGTGTCGGAGAGGTTGCTTATGAGCTTGCTTTACCCCCAGCCTTGTCAGGGGTTCATCCAGTCTTTCACGTATCCATGCTTCGGAGGTATCACGCTGACTTCTCGCATGTGGTTGATTACAGCACGATTCAGTTAGATGAGAAGTTGGGCTACGAGGAGGAACCAGTTGCTATTATTGATAGGCATGACCGCCAGTTGAGGTCCAAGACAGTTTCGGCGGTTAAGGTTCAGTGGAGGAGCCAACCAGCCGAGCAGGCGACTTGGGAGTCTGAGGAGGACATGCGGAGCAGATATCCACAGCTATCCAGCACTCCAGGTACGATTCTAGACCCGTTCGAGGACGAACGTTTGTTTAAGATGGGGAGAATGTAACGACCCAGCCGGTCATTTTGCGTATTAGGATCTCGTTTCCTTAAATGAAACCTTCCATAGCGGCTATTCGTTCTTTATAACTTGCGGGAGCGGGTGGTTCAGGATTTGGGGATGGTTTGGGTGATTTAGGAACACTTGGTTCCTTAAGGTTGGCCTATTTGGCCAAGTTTGACTTCGGTCAACATTTTAAGCAAACGACCTCGGAATCGAGTTCTGGTAGCTCCAGTAGCTCCGTATGATGATTTCGGACTTAGGCGTATGTTCGGCTTGGGTTTTCGATGACCCGAGAGCATTTCGGCGCCCGAAATGGAAATCAGAATTTCCTTATGTTTGAAATTTGGTTTGGGACAATATTTTGTGCTATCGAGGTCCGAACGGAATTCTGGGACCGGGAATAGTTCCGTATAGTCATTTATGACTTGTCCGCAAAATTTGAAGTCATTCCGAGTATTATAGGCCGGTTCAATGCATTGAAGTGAATTCTAGAATTTCAAGTTCTTAAGTTTTGATTCAATTTGGTTTTGGGGTTGAATTCTGAGTTTCGTTGTTGTTTTTCATGTTCCAAGAGTTCGAGCGAGTCCGTATCATGATTACAGATGTTGGCATCTTTGGGCGAGGTCCCGAGGGGCTCGGGTGAGTTTCGGACCCCTCGGAGTTAATTCCAAAACACCAGAATTTTTCTGTCTGGTTTTCTTCAGTGCGTTTGCAGGTGCAAGGCTGCGATCGCACAAGAGGATTGGCACAGGGGTGGAAAATGACCTGTGCGATCGCACAGGGTAATTTTTTGGACTGGCCCAGATTAGCTCTCTGCGATCGCAGCCCCTACCCCCCGCGATCGCACAAGCCTATTTCCCCTAATCTTCGCGATCGCTAGCCTATAGCTGCGATCGCACAGTGATCTTGAGGGTCCTGGGCAGTTGTCCTGTGCAAACGCACTTCCCCCAGCTGCGATCGCACAGTATAAGCAGCTGGGCAGTGTGATTTTAATACGGGATTTGGCATTATTTCACCATTTACATCTTCTTCCCCAAGCTTCATGAGAGCTTTCAAGAGGAGCCTTCCACCCAGTGTTTGAGGTAAGTAAAATTCTCCCTAACACCTAGTTCTAAACATCAAATTCCTAGTTAATCTTCCTTCCAAATTATCAAATTCATGAAATTGGATAGTAATTTAGGGCTTTTGGGAAATTCGTGAATTATCCGTTTAAAGCCGCGAATTTAAGTATAAATCACATAATTATGATCCTTAGGCTACGGGTGAGTGATCCCTTCGAGAATTTTCGGGATTCGAATGTGTGGGCCCGGGGTCGAAATTTCAAAATCCTTCAAGAATGTCTAACTTTGAGATAATTGGTTAATTCTTCTTCCTTGAGCTTGAATTGATTCAATTATACAATATTTGGCTAGTTGCGAGCCGTCGAGGGTAGAATTCGTAGATTTCGGGCGCATCCTTGATCCGAGGGGTGATTTCGTCACTAGGTGAGTCTCCTTTCTAACCTTGTAAGAGGGAATTGTCCCCCTAGGTAACTTTAAATGCTATGTGTACTTGTTTGGGGGCTACGTACGCACCAAGTGACAAGAGTCCGTACGTAGTGGCTATTATTGTTTTTTCCGGGTAGTTAGGCCACAGCATGTTCATTGTTTTCCCCTGTCATGATGTGAATATGCTATGTGCTTTTGTTGTGGTTGGTAATGTTTCATCTAAAGGATTGTGATACTTGACTCGTTTCTATTTTTCTTGTTTTACACTATGGGATCGGGCCGTACGCCACGGCGGAGTGGTGAGAGTGAGTACACTATGGGATTGGGTCGTACGCCACGGTGGAGTGATGGGAGTGATTACACTATGGGATCGGGCCGTACGCCACGGCTGAGTGATGAGAGTGATTACACTATGGGATCGGGTCGTACGCCACGACGAAGTGATGAGAGTGATTACACCATGGGATCGGGTCGTACGCCACGGCGGAGTGATGAGAGTGATTACATTTATGGGAGTGGGTCGTCGCCACGGCAGATACAGGACTTGCTTGATTTCAATTGTTACCTGGATACCTCATATTGATGCATTTCGATGTTTATTTGTCTTACATGCCTACTGTTTTCCTTATATCCTGTCTATTATTATCACTGTTGGACCTTAGTGAGTATCGAGTCGACCTCTCGTCACTACTTCTTCGAGATTAGACGGGATACTCACTGGGTACATATTTACGTATGTACTCATGCTGCACTTCCTCTTTTTCTGTACTTGATTGTACAGGTCCGGAGGCTGGTAATTCTTACTGTCAGGCAGGTGCTAGATATTGACTCGTGGGATTTAGACTTCACGTTGAGCTGCTCTTCCTGGCGATTCCTGGCAGCACCCTGGAGTTTCTTTTGTCATTTTCCCTGTCTATTCCATTCGGACTGTGGACTTGTACATATATTATTACTGTGTATCCTGATAGTTGCCCATGACACTCGTGACACTAGTTCCCAGCACACACGTAGTATATATTTTGGGTTTGGGCTGTATATCTATATATATGTGCTTTGTTTTGGCCCTGTGCCTTCACGATTTTATCGTCATATCATCATGTTAAATTGTTAAAAACTGGTAATTTACGACATGTTTAATCAGACGGGGAAGGGGTATCACCTAGTGTCTTCTATATTGGCTTGCCTAATCCCACTGATGGGCGCCATCGCGACCTGAATCAGGATTTGGGTCGTGACAATTAATGACTAATAATGGCATTAATGTAACGTTACAATGATCAACTGTAACTGTTGCGTGGAGGTTATGTAATGTCTGGCTCATTAATTGAAGATCTCCAAATCTGCCTTTTATTTCGCCTGGATTCATTTTGACTATGTCTCTTCTTCTTCTCAATCAGGTTGAGATTCTCGTAGCTAATTACCCCGTGGGTATGCTATTCCGTGCCTCTTTGTCTCGTACATCTTCATAGAGTCCCGTTCAGTTGTCATGTTTTCATTGTTCCTCATAGATTGTTGAGTCATCACAATTGTTACACGTGTGAAGCTCTTTTTTACCAATACATTAAGCAGTCATCATCTAAACTATATACCTTCGAGTCCTGTATGTTTTTCCTTTTCAGGAAAAGGACCACAAGGAAGGAATATTCAAGTGCTCGAGATTTCATTTTTCAAAGCTCAAACACTTGGAGGACTATACAGTATGGAAGGAAAAGAAGAAGCAAAGAAGACTATCAAAAAGTCAAAGCTCAAGCCTGAAGATCCATCTTCCCAGCAAGTCAAGTACTATGAGCAAAACCAAACAGCCAAAGACAAAAACACAAAGCTTGATTCAGAAACCTTCGAAAAACATATTCGTAAATGTAAACGAATGTTTCAAAAAACATATTCGTAAATATAAATGAATGTTCAGGTCAAAGACGGAATATTAGTTACGGGTAAAAATGCACATCCTTGTACTTATTCAAAAATCTTGTAAATGAAAATAGTTACGGATGAAAAATCATTATCCTTTTACTTATTCAAAAACGGTTGTGAATGATAACAGTTACGGATGAAAAAGCATTACCCTTGTATTTATTTCAAAAAATTGTTGTAAACAAAAATAGTTATGGGTAAAAATTCATACCCTTGTATTTATTTAAAAACTGTTATAACTGAAAATAGTTATATCCTTGTATTAATTCGAAAAAACTGTTGCAAAAGAAAAAACAGTTACGAGTACAAATTCATACCAAATCTGTTGTAAGAAAAACAGTTACAAAAGAGTTATGGACGATACACAAACACATGTGAAATGTTACGAAAGTTCGAAATAATACAAAGACTTTCTTCAAAACATTGTTAAGAAAAACATGTGAAATTCCTATCTCTCTTTTGTATATTTACACCATTATGAAGTTGAGACGTCTTCTTCATTAAGTGTCAATCAAAAAAGGGCCCTATTTAATCGTACCTATTACGAAAAGGTACAAAAAATCTAAGCATTATTTAATGCAAAGTCAAAAATTAAGAGGTAAACCAAAAACCTCGAATAGAAAGCATGCAAAGACTTAAGAGTGAAACAAAAAACTCAAAGAAATCAAAAGTCATGCTAATATTTATATTAATATATTACGGCAAATAACTAAGTGTTAACTTAGTCTAAGCAGGCTTTGTTTATACATAGATTGCCCCTAAGTTGTCAGTTGGGGACTTACAAATGATCAAACTTTATCCCCAATAGCACCGGGGATAACCACCAATTGTTGCAAATAAAAAAAAGGGAGAACCAAGTTCCATAAAATCTTTTCTAGATGGGGAGATTGTCTTTGCTGGCAGGAGGGGCGGCTTGAGATGGAGAGACACGAGCAGCAGGGACCTCAGCCTCAGGTGAAGAGAAATTCTGACTTTGCTGAGACTTCTCAATCGTCTCTCTGGTTTTAGCAATTTCGGCTTCCAAGTCAAAACCCTCTTGGCCCATTTTCGTCAATGTGTCAAGACGGGCATTTAGATAAGCCCAGCTAACATCGACGGTTGCTTTGTCTTCAAGAGCCTCGTAGTCCTTCTCCCATTTTTCAGCTTCAGCTCTTAACTCATCTTTTTCAGCCACGGCAGCATCATGAGAGGCCTGTAAAGGAGCGAGGGATATTTCTAGAAACTGGACCTTCTCTGAAGAGTTACGAAGGTCTTTTTGGGTTTGGGTGAGAAATTATACAAGTTCACCAGAGTACACCTCCTTCTGGTCCAACAAAGCCTTCAGGCTCCTAATATCCTCTGTGGCACGGGAAATCTGCTCCGCAAATGAAGACTCTAAGACACTTTTGTCCTTACTTACCTGGTTCGAAGACGCCTTCTCGATGGCCGGTTCTGCTGCAATAACCCTAACTTGCTGCTCCAAGGTACATTTTTCCTCCTCCATTGCCTCCATGTCAAGCTATAGACTCTCGTATTGCTCCTTCCAATTATCAGCCTCAGTATGGAAGTTGTTTGCGGATTGCTCCATTTGAACGATTCTCTTCATTAACTCTGTGCCATAAGGTTGATCTGCATAAAAAGATAAATTAGATACGGTAGGAATATATATAAGTACATATTAAGGAAGAGCAAGTTTTACCTTTAAGGAAGAGTTCACAATCTCGTTCATCCAAGTCAGGGAGTTGTGGCTTTCCAGCTTAGACTTCTTAGTCGGACCTATCAATGGCTTTAACCATATATCAGCTTGGCCCAACTTTTTCAAGAGGCTGCTCGCCGCAGGAACCTCTATTGTAACTTGCTTCATCACCCCCCTGCTGGAAGACCCTACTTCAACAGCAGAAGGAACGGAAGTGGGGCCGGGTGAAGGAGCCACGGACGGAGTAGATTGAGGAGTAGGAACAATAATGGGAGTAGGAGGAGAGAGAACATATATGGGAGCAGAAACAGCAATAGGAGCAAGAGGAGAGAAAATAGCAAGAGGGGCTTCATCAGAGACGGTACCAAAACCTTGTTGGAACATGTGATCAACAGACTCACGAACAGGAGAGGGAGTTGCATCTTCGGGAGCGGAAAGTTATGATTCAGGCACGGGAGGATCAACAACAGGTGCAGACTCATTGTCGAAGACCACCCTCCTTCTACGTGACATGTGGACTAGCAAACCCTCCTCTTCCTCTTCCTCTTCCACCTCTAAAGTCTTGGACCCACTTGCTTTTCTTTTCGACGAGGAGGAACCAACAATGATCTCCTAGGCCTTATCCAGGGACAGTTTGAAGCAGATACAGCCGCAACAGTAACTCCACGAGCAGGATACCCTAACAAATGAAAGGGATCAGATAAAGCTCAAAAATGGAAGAAGTAAAAACAAAAAACTTCACTTACCATGGGACTTAACCTTCCAACCAAAACTCAAAGAGAGGTACTTCTACGAACGTTCTTCTAAAGGAGCAATCAACAAAATATTTTCTACCCAATCACGAAAACCGAAGACATTCTCAACGGTTCCTATGGTTGCTGCAAAAGAAAAAGAAACAGTCACGGTACTGATAGTTTATCAAAATCAAAGGAAAGAAGAGTGAGCAAAACTGTACTCATGTGCAAAGTTCCACTTCTCAAGGAAGGGGAGATTTTCTTCACCTACTAAAACTGCAGTAGGGACAGCAACATACCGGACATACCACCATCTATCTTTGTCATCATCTGGAGTAACTAACACCCTTTTACTCCTGGCCGCGAGAGTAAACACTCCTTGGCGGAACAACATCGGAGAATAGAGGTGAATAAGATGATGAAAAGTAAAGGGTACGGAAGTTAATTTGGCCAAATACCTAAGGCACGCGACTACTCGCCAAATAAGAGGACCGACTTGTCCCAGGCAAACTTTGAAGAATTGACAAAACTCGATGATAACAGGGTCGATGGGAATCTTGAATCCTAATGTGAAGGGATAAGTATAGACATAAGAATACCCAGTCTTGTAAGAGGTTATTCTTTGGTTATTGTTAGGAACAACAACAGGAAAATCAGGCTTCCAATAATAATCCCTGCGTACGAGAGACATTAAACCATATGTTATTTGGGTAGGATAAAGGTCAGCACTGTCATGTGAAGACATTGAAGAAAGCTGCTCATCATGGCCTGACTATCCTTGGCGAAAGAAAACTCTGCATGAACAATCTCATCGACTCTTGGCTCACGAAGTGGTTCATTATGTTCTCTACTCTTTGATGAAGAGCTAGAAGCCCTAGCCCTCGAAGAAGACGAAGGAATATTAGACCTAGAAGATGGTGGGGGAGAAGAATAAGAATAAGAAGAAGAACCCCTGGAAGGAGTAGAACTTAATCTCCTAAGCCTACCGCCCCTCCTACTCCGTGTTGGAGTAGAAGAAGAAGTCAGTTCATCTACAATGATGACCTTTTTAAATTGTTGGTTTGAAGAATACATATTTACGAAGATGAAGAATTTACAAATAAAGAAATAAGGTTAGAAGTTTTTCGTGAAAGTAAAGAAAGGAAAAGGGGTATTTATACTCGAAGGAAACCGTCAAAAAATGAAAAAAAAAATAGTGATGTGAAAGTCATAATTGAAGCTGTCACTTCGTGACTGATGCAGCCGCAAAAAGCCCTAAAAGGCGCTGAATAATTGCAGAACCAATCCGGGAATGCCACATGGAACGGTCATTAAATGGAAGCGACAAAGGACGCATACATTCAGAGACGGATGCAATGGTACGAGTGAAGCGGCAGCAAAATATTTCCACCATAAATGAGTATCCACTTACCAAATATTAATCGATAAATAAATGGTAAGTGGGGGGGACTATCTGTAATGGTAAAAACGAGCTTCACATGTGTAATAATTATGATGACTCAGCAATCCATGTGGAGCAATGAAGACATGACAACTGGACGAGACTTTATGAAGAGGTACGAGATAAAGAGGAACGGAACAACATACCCGCGGGGTAATCAGATACGGGAATCCCAACCTAATTGAGAAGTCAAAGAGACACGGTTAGAATGAATTAAGACAGAATAAAGGGCAGATTCGGGGATCTTCAATAAATGAGCCAAACGTAACATAATCTTCACGCAACAGTTACGATTAATCATTGTAACGTTACATTAATGCCATTATTAGTCATTAATGCTCAATCACTGAAAAGAGTAGACGTTATATTAAGAGATTCCCTATATAAGGGAGTAAAATATAACTTCTAAAGGCACGTTCGAACCACTATTGAAATAAACTTACTTTTACGCATCTTTATTTCTTTCTATTCACGAATTTACTTATAATTATTTCCATATTCTTTTGGTTATCAGAAACACGTGTTCTTCTTAAAATAGCTTTGGCGGAGAATCTAATTCTTTGGTTAACAATTATATTAAGACAGCACTTGAAAAATTCAAGCACTTGGGCTTTAAAATTGCAAAGACTCCAATTGACGTGAATCTTACATTAGCAAAGAACAAAGGCCAAAGCATATCACAATTGGATTATGCTCGTGTGTTGGGATGCTTAATGTACATCATGAATGGTACACGACCAAATATAGCTTGTGTTATAAGTAAATTTAGTCGATATACGAGCAATCCAGGTCAATCTCATTGGATGGCCATGAAACGAGTTTTGGGGTATTTAGTACATACCCAGGACTTTTCTTTGCACTACGATAAATATATTGCGGTCATTGAGGGATACTGTGATGCAAATTGGATCACCGGATCAATTGATTCCAAGTCCACAAGTGGATATGTATTCACTATTGGTGGAGGAGCGGTATCTTGTAAGTCGTCCAAACAAACTTGTATTGCCTGCTCTACAATGGAGGCTGAGTTCATTGCCTTAGATAAAGCCGGTGAAGAAGCTGAATGGATCCGGAATTTCTTGGAAGATATTCCATTTTGGCCCAAACTGTTGGCACCAATATGCATACATTGCGATAGTCAAGCGGCAATTGGAAGGGATGGGAGCGTTATGTATAACGTTAAATCTATTCATATACGATGAAGACATAAAACCGTTAGGCAATTACTCTCTAGAGGAATTATCACGATTGACTATGTAAAGTCAGTGATAATGTGTCGGATCCACTTACAAACGGCCTAACTAGAGAGGTAGTTGAGAAATCATCAAGGGGAATGAGACTATGGCCGAGAACAAGTCATAGTGGCGGTAACTCTACCTATAAGACTGGAGATCCCAAGATCTAGGTTGAAGGAAATCAAACAAAGTCATTAATGACGGTTCAACATTGTCAACTAAACTTTTGGTCCATTCTCGTGATGAGACAATGTTCAGTACCAAGGATAAAGCATTAAGGTTGTTTAATGATTCCTAAATTTGATACGGGGTATATCAAATAGTGTATCTACGGGATGACACGTTTAGGAATCACCTATGTAAGTGTGAAGTGTTAGCCGCTTCAAGGAGAATTTTGCAAGGCCAATTCTCTATGCACTTATGAAACCAGGCGGTGTTCATGGCTGAAACGAACACAACAATGAGAACCAAAGACGGTTAAGGATTGGTTGTGTGACTTGTGGTTGTCTAGGTATACACCAAAGTTCGACGGTTCAAAGATATCAAATCTACCGATTGATCGAGTATATCCGACATAAGTTTACTACGGAAAGTTTCAAGGGAAACCTACTTATCCAGATGTAATTAATCCTTGCTTGCGAATCACACAATTTTTCATGCATACTTCTGTGATATAGCCATTCCCCATTCGTGTGGGGGATTGTTGGGTTTTTTAATCTTTAATATCTTAAAATAGGGTGAATGAAAAATGGAGGAAAAAATGAAATATTTGAATAATATTTGAGGTTCCCTCCTTGTTTGTCCCATATGGGAAGAGAAAAAGGGTTTTGATGGATATATAAGCAATTGATCTTCTTCTAGATCATAAAGAGTTGAGAAGAAGGCAAGTCTCGCGCCGTCGTCGTCGCTCGCTCGGCTCGGCCTCGGCTTCGGCTTCGGCTTCGGATTCGGATTCGGATTCGGATTTGGATTTGGTCAAATGATCGATTGATTAATTTTTGGACTAAATTTATTTGTTAATAGTAAATATTAACAGCAATGTTATTAAATATTTGGTTTAATATAAAATATTAATATTAAAATAAATATTAATATTAAATCCAATTCAGTTATCCAATTTTCAGTTTTCTGTTTTTGTAACAGAAAATTAACTGCCCTTCAATTTTTCCTCTTTATTGTTGAGTAAATAGCCATTGATGCTATGGAATTTATTCTATGGCCGTTTTGCAAAAACATCCATTATGAAGATTTGCACCTCTTCATATTTCAGCCCAGCTTTGGCTATAAATACAAGTCTATTCTTTCAGATTTTACATACTAATTTCTGAGTGCTCCTCCTTTCTTCTGCATATTTTTAACTTCAAAGAAAGCAACAGTAAGTGTGATTTGCTACCAAACTTTGTGTTCGCTGAAACACTAGGGTTTGAAGTACCACTACACCAGTGTGTAATTCATTCTATCCTGGGAGGAAATAATCCATAACCTTGGGTACTAGGAGGGGATTAAATTCCTTAAGGAAACACTGTGAATTCAGTGGGCTCGAATTGGTTTTTTATTTCATTTACATTTCTGCTTATGTTATTTTATTTTCTCCATAATTATTTTACAAATACAAATTACTAACAGTTACACCCTGTACTTTAATATTAGGATAAGTCGTAGTAATCCATATGAGGTTGAAGGGATTAAGACCCCGAAAGTTTAACAACTTTAATACCGTTAGATATTATGTTAGTGTGGTATTTTCTTTTAAGTAAAATATTTTAGTAAAAGTTTTATAAGTATAATTTTGGATAGTTACCATTATTACTATTTTCGGATATGGTAAATTATACTCATAATATAGAAAAGTTTATGAGACTTTGTTTAATGTAAAGATAGAAATTATTTCTCACAAGAAAAGAAGGTTATATTTTTACCATTTTAAGAATTAAGCGTACGAAATATTTTACTCTTTATATGAGATTAGAAAAATTAGGAGTTGAGAAAATATATGTATTTTTTTACATGGATATTTTAATGAAATAATAGTGTGTGTATTGATTTTATATGATACCACATGACCATGATAGTAAGTTATATAAAGTGCATTAAAAATAAATAGTATTTTAAATAATTTGAAATAATTATTAATTACACAATAATTAATTAATTACCGAATAACGGGATATTACTAATTAATTAATTAGTTATTGGATAAGAATAATAAATCTTTCACGTGGCCGCCTTATAACATAAACTAAGTGACTCCTGCATTATTATAAACTGTGGTATACATCTACTAAGCAGGCACATACCACTTATATACAAAATTATGTTTAAAGTCTTCAAAAAAACAACGAAAGCTCCAAATGAAAGTAGGAAGTGACGGGATCTTCCTGTTTCCTTACCCTATCAGGTGAATAAATAGTGTCTTACTAACATCTAGGGGCTTTTGGCACAGATACCTATTAGTTTGATTAATTAGAGGAAAGGCATGAGCACTAAAAGCAGTGTAGCGAGGTAAACATGGTGCAAGCTCTTGACTTTTGTCTCGGTGTAATCTTTTTTAAGTATATATACGGATTTTTTCTTATTCCAGGTATGTTAGAACTATCTTTTTTTTTTCTTTTGGCATGATCCAAGTAACGATACGTATACGTAATGCTATTTCATAAGTTGTTCTACTCTTAGCAGTTAAGAATATTTATGTTATTCATTCCGGTAAAGTGATATTCAAACATATCTAAGTATGTCTTGAAGTCCCTATTAAAGTATATAATAGAGATGTTAATATTTATAATATAGTGATTTATATATAAATTAATTAAATCTCAGATTCTCAATGTTATAGACTTATAGTTAAATTTGAAGTTGGTCTGCAAATTTCTGAATTTTAAGTAAAGTGAGTTGAACATCAATACAGGCTTTGTAATTTAATGTCACGATCCGAATTCTCACCGTCGGCATCGTGATGACATCTAACGTTGAACCCGCTAGACAAACCAACGTTTCGATTAACATACTCATTTTCCCTATTATTATCATTTAAAAGAAAAGTAGTAAACCTGAACAAAATGAATAAATAGTACGGAAGCTAAGAACCCATCAAATTAAATAATTAATATTACAAAATCCTTACATAAATCCCAGAACTGGTATCACAATTTCACAGGCGGTCTAAGATTTACTAAAAATAAAGGTCTGAAATAAACATGTGCAGTTGTCTTGGAAATACAAGAGAAGACAGAAAAGGAAAGGGATAGGAGGTGACGCCAAGGCCTGCGGACGCCTGCAAGACTACCTCAGTGTCGCCTGTGGACTGAAGGATACTCCCTCGATCACTGTCCACCGGGTCCGGTACCGTAATCTGCACAACATAAAGAAGAGCAGGTGTAGCATCAGTACAACCGACCCCATGAGTAAGTGTTGAGCCTAACCTCGGCGAAGTAGTGATGAGACTAGGACACGACAAACAACAAATACCTGTGCACTTCAATAATGTATAGCAGAAATAATAACATGAAGTAAACAATTAGGCACAAAACGGGGAAAAACATGCTGGGGAGAAAGGGATAACAACTACTGAAATAACGCAACAAGACAACAACTGAAATAATGAAATAGCAGCAAGAACTAACAACTCTGAAACAATAAGTAAACAGAAACGGCACGGCATGTCCCCTCGTGCTATAATATCACAAAATACGGCACGGAATGTTCCCTCGTGCATAAATATCAGTAACATGGCACGGAATGTCCCCTCATGCATAAATAAACAACATCACGGCACGGAATGTCCCCTCATGCATAAATATCAATAACACGGCACGAATGTCCCCTCGTGCATAAATAATCAACAACACGGCACGGAATGTCCCCTCGTGCATAAAGAATCAACAACACGACACGAAATGTCCCCTCGTGCATAAAGAATCAACAACATGGCACAAAATGTCCCCTCGTGCATAAATGAACAATAACATGGCACAGAATGTCCCCTCGTGCATAAATATCGTAAAACAACAATTGACAGGAAAATCAACAATAAGAAACCTTAAATACACATGAATAATCAACAAAAGTAATACCGTCCCGGCAAGGGACACAGCTATAGCCAAACCTATACAGATATATAACTTATCAACATATCCCTCAACCGAATCATTACTCAGTAGTACTCACAACTGAGAATTTCCATCAAATGAATAACTACCAAATGATATCAAATCCATAAACACAGTAAACTTCAATGAAAATCACATAATTACTCATATTCGACTCACGGTCATGCTTGACCACAACATATAGGTATTCGTCACCTCACCTATATGTTGGACATGGAATAAACACATAGCAAATAGGACTCAACGCCTATTCCCTCAAGCTAAGGTTAGGCCAAACACTTACCTCGACTCCAAGAATCCAAATCAAGCCTCCAGCACCGCTTTTCCTTTTGAACCCGACTCCAAAACAATCGTATGTAGACATAATTGACCCAGTAACATCAATAAATGCTAAACAATTCAATTTCAATGCTTAATTATAGAATTCCCAACATTCTTCCCAAATATCCCAAAATCGATCCCAGGTCAGCTTGGTCAAAACACGAGGTTCGGACCAAAACCCGATCACCCATTCCCCCACAAGCCTGAATATATAATTTGTTTTGAAATCCGACCCCAAAACGAGGTCAAATTTCCAAATAATCAAAAAGCCCTAATTCTACCCAAATCCCTAATTTTCTACCTGAAATTCCATATTTTTAGGCCTAAAATCTAGTGGATGTTAATGAAAATGGAAGAAAACAAGGTCAGAATCATTTACCTAAGAGGTTATGGTGATGAAGCTCTTCAAATTCGCCTATGGGGTGTGGAGAAGGAGGAGTTTATGAAACTTGGCTAAATTCCCGTATAAGTGTTCAGTTTTTTTACTTTAAAAATGACTGGGAGATTTTACTCTCCGTGTTCGCGAAGGGTTGGTGACACACGCCTATGTGTTTGCTGTTGTGGGGCTGCGTTCGCACAGGGTAAACACNNNCCCCCCCCCCCCCCCCCCCGCCCCCCCCCCAAAGGTTCCCTCATAGGTTGTGCGTTCGCGACCTACATGGTGCGTTCGCACAGCTTCCTCAGACTACCCTCCGCGTTCGCACTCTAACAGGTGCGTTCATATAGTCTTAGAACTACCCTGACCCCATACCCCCACACAACCCTGTCCGTTCGCACTCCCTTGAGTGCGTTCGCATAGGGTAATTTCTCTGGACACCAGCAACAGCACTCACACCAGATTTTTCTAAGGTTTTTGCACTCCGACACTTACCCGAAACTCACTCGAGCCCTCGGGGCTCAAAACCAAATATACACATAACCTCACAAATATCCTACGGACTTATTCGTGTAATCAAATCACCAAAATAACATCATAAACATCGAATTAAACCTCAAAATCAATGAAAACTCTCAAAACATCTTAAACTTCAAATTTTGCATTAATGATCTGAACCACGTCATACCAAGTCTGTTCCTTACCAAAATTCACAGATAACACATATAAATCATATTGAACTTGTACCGGGCTTCGGAACCAAGATACGGGCCCGATACCACAAGTTTCACATTAAATTTCATTTTCAAAAACCTTTATATTTTTCAGAAAACAATTTTCTTTAAAAATTCATTTCTCAGACTTGGGACCTCGAAATTCGATTCCGAGCACACGCCCAAGTCCCATATTTTCCTACGGACCCTGCGGGACCGTCAAATCACCGGTCCGGGTCCGTTTACCAAGAATATTGACCAATCAACTTTACTCAATTTTAAACATAAAAATATCATTTTCATCAGTTTCTCACATAACGGCTTCCCGGCTACACATCCGGGTTGCGCACGCAAAATGAGGTGAGATAGAAGGACGTTCTCATGACCTCGGAACATAGATTTAGCTTGAAATACACGGGATGGCCTTTTGGGTCATCACAATCTCCACCTCTAAAACAAACGTTCGTCCTCGAACGGACATAGAAAGATACCTGAATCGGGGAAAAGATGGGGATATTGGCTTCGCATATCGGACTCGGACTCCCAGGTAGTTGCCTCAACAGGCTGACCTCTCCACTGAACACGAACCGAAGGATAACCCTTCGATCTCAACTGACGAACCTGCCGAGCTAATATGGCTACCGTCTCCTCCTCATAAGTCAAATCCTTGTCCAACTGGACACTGCTGAAGTCTAGCACATGATATGGATCGACAACATACTTCCGAAGCATAGATACATGAAACACCAGATGCACGGATGATAAAATCGGTGGTAAAGCAAGTCTATAGGCCATCTCTCATACCTTCTCCAGAATCTCAAAGGGACCAATGTACCTAGGGCTCAACTTGCCCTTCTTCCCGAACCTCATCACGCCCTTCATGGGCGATACCCGAAGCAATACCCGGTCACCAACCATGAATGCCAAATCACGAACCCTACGGTTCGCATAACTCTTCTGTCTGGACTGAGCTGTGCGAAGCCTATCTTGAATGATCTTCACCTTATCCAAGGCATCCTGAACTAACTCTGAACCCAACAATCCAGCCTCTCCCAGCTCGAACCACCCAACTAGCGACCGACATCGCCTACCATACAACGCCTCATAAGGAGCCATCTGAATGCTCGACTGGTAGTTGTTTTTGTAGGCAGACTCGGCTAAAGGCAAAAACTAGTCCCATGAACCTCTAAAGTCAATGACACATGCTCGCAACATATCCTCCAATATCTGAATGGTACGCTTGGACTGTCCGTCTGTCTGAGGATGAAAGGATGTGCTCATCTCGACCCATGTGCCCAACTCACGCTGAAATACTCTCCAAAAATGGGAGGTAAACTGAGTACCTCGGTCAGAAATAATAGACACGGGCACACCATGCAAGCGAACAATCTCCCTGATGTAGATTTTCGCCAACTTCTCTGAAGAATACGAAACTGATACAGGAATGAAGTGTGTTGACTTGGTCATCCTATCCACAATAACCCACACCGCATCAAACATCCTTTGGGTCTGTGAGAGCCCAACTACGAAATCCATGGTAACACGCTCCCACTTCCACTCGGGAAGCTCAATCTGCTGCATCAAACCACCGGGTCTCTGGTGCTCGTACTTAACCTGCTGACAGTTCAAGCACCGAGCTACATATGCCACAATGTCTTTCTTCATCCTCCGCCACCAATAATGCTGCTGCAAATCCTGGTACATCTTTGCGGCGCCCGGATGAATGGAATACCGGGAACTATGGGCCTCCTGCAAGATCAACTCACGAATACCATCAACATTAGGCATACAAATATGGCCCTGCATCCTCAAGACTCCATCATCATCAACGGTAACCTGTTTGGCACCTCCGCGCCGGACCGTATCTCTAAGAACACATAAATGACGATCATCATACAATGAAGAACGGGCCACCGTACAAGCCAAAACACTGCCAGTCTCTGAAACATCCAATCTCATGAATCGATTGGCCAAGGACTGAACATCTAAAGCAAGCGGTCGCTCCCCGACCGGTATATAGGCAAGACTACCCATGCTGGCTGACTTCTGGCTCAAAGCATCGGCCACCACATTGGCCTTTCCCGGATGATATAGAATGGTAATGTCATAATCTTTCAACAGCTCTAACCATCTTCTCTACCTCATATTCAACTCTTTCTGCTTGAACAAATACTACAAACTCTTATGATCAGTGAATACCTCACGGGACACACCATACAAATAATGCCTCCAAATCTTCAATGCATGAACAATGGCTGCTCACTCTAAATCATGAACTGGATAGTTCTTCTCATGAATCTTAAACTGACGAGAAGCATAGGCTATGACCTTGCCATCTTGCATCAACACTGCACCAAGCTCCACCCGTGAAGCATCACAATACACGGTATATGGCCTTGAACCTGTGGGAAAAACTAACATCGATGTCGTGGTCAAGGCTGTCTTGAGCTTCTGAAAGCTCGTCTCACACTCATCAGACCACCTGAACTGGGCACCCTTCTGAGTCAATCTGGTCATCGGGGTTGCAATAGATGAAAAGCCCTCCACAAACCGGCGATAAAAACCTGCTAAGCCCAAGAAGCTCTGAATCTCTGTAGTTGAGGTGGGTCTAGGACAATCTCTAACTGCTGAAATCTTCTTGGGATCCACCTGAATACCCTCTGATGATACCACATGGCCTAGAAATGCAACTGAACTCAACTAGAACTCACACTTAGAAAACTTGGCATACAACTGACTATCCTTCAGAGTTTGGAGGACGACTCGAAGGTGTTGCTCGTGCTCCTCTCGGCTTCGGGAGTATATAAAAATATCATCAATGAAGACTATAACAAACGAATCCAAATATGGCCTGAACACTCGGTTCATTAACTCCATAAAAGCAGCTGGGGCATTTGTCAACCCAAATGACATCACCAAGAACTAATAATGCCCATACTGAGTGCGGAAAGTTGTCTTAGGGATATCGGATGCCCTAATCCGCAGCTGATGGTAGCCAGATCTCAAATCAATCTTGGAAAACACTGAACCCCCCTGAAGCTGGTCGAATAAATCATCAATCCTCGGCAAAGGATACTTATTCTTGATAGTAACCTTGTTCAATTGCCGGTAGTCAATACACATCCTCATTGAGCCATCTTTCTTCTTAACAAATAAAATGGGGCACCCCAAGAGGAAACACTAGGCCTAATGAAGCCCTTATCAAGCAAGTCCTGTATCTGATCCTTCCACTCCTTCAGCTCTGGCGGGGCCATACGATATGGCATGAAAATGAGTTGAGTGCCCGGAGCCAACTCAATGCAAAAGTCAATATCCCTGTCGGGTGGCATACCCGGATGGTCAGCAAGGAAAACCTCTGGAAACTCATGAACCATGGGCACAAACTCCAGAACCTCGGCACTAGAATCACGAACATATGCCAAATATGCCAAACAACCCTTCTCGACCATACGCCGAGCCTTCATATATGAAATAACTCTACCGGAAGAATGACTAGGAGTCCCTCTCCACTCCAATCGAGGTACTCCCGGTACGGCCAAGGTCATAGTCTTGGCATGACAATCCAGAATAGCATGGTATGGAGATAACCAATCCATCCTCAAGATGACATCTAAATCAACCACATCAAGAAGTAAAAGATCAACACGGGTCTCAAGACTACCAATAACCACTATACATGACCGGTAGACTCGATCTACCAAAATAGAATCACCAACCGGGGTAGACACATGTATCGGAGTACTCAGGGAATCACGGGGCATAATCAAACAAGGAGCAAAATATGAGGACACGTAGGAAAATGTAGACCCCGGATCAAATAAAATTGAAGCATCTCTGCTGCAAACTGAAACCATACCTGTAATAACTGCATCAAAGGCCTCAACCTCAGGTCTGGAGGGAATAAAATAGCATCGGGGCTGAGCCCCTCCAATCTGAACATCCCTGGGTCGACCTACTGCGGGCTTACCTCTACCTCTCATAGCCTGTCCTCCACCTCTAACTGTCTGGCCTCCACCTCTGGCACCTTGACCTCCACCCCTAGCTGGCTGAGGGGGTAGGGGTGCACCTGGTGCGGGAATCATAGCACGGTAACCCTGATACTGAGAACCACTAGAAGCTCGGGGACAAAACTTGGAAATGTGCCCCATACCACCGCAAGTGAAGCAAGACCTCGGCTGCTGGCCCTGAAACTGTCCTTGTCGACCAGAATAACCACCCTGGAAGCTCTGAAGTGGCGGTGCACTAATAGGAGCTTCTAGTGCACTGCGGGATACCTGAAGTGCCGACTGAAATGGCCTAGGAGGATGGCCTCTGCCAAAGGAATCTCTGCCTCCAGACGAGGCACCACTGAATCGACCGAAATGACGAGGTCTCTTGCTAGACCCCTGACCACCGCCCTGTGATAAGACCATCTCAATACGCCTTGCCACATTGGCCGCCTCCTGGAACGAAATATCAGTACCTGTCTCTCTGGCCATCTGGAGTCTAATAGGCTGAGCTAGCCCCTCAATAAACCTTCTCACCCTCTCTCGATCTGTGGGGAGTATCATGATAGCATGTCGGGCCAAAGTGATAAATCGAGTCTCATATTGGGTGACTGTCATAGAGCCCTATTGGAGACGCTCAAGCTGCCTCCCTAGATCCTCTCTCTGAGTGACTGGTAGGAACTTCTCCAAGAATAACTCAGAGAACTGAGCCCAAGATAACGGCGAAGATCCAACTGGCCTGGTCAAGCAAAAGTCCCTCCACCAAGTCTTGGCGGCACCAGAAAGACGGAATGTAGCAAAATTGACCCCATTGGTCTCCACAATCCCCATGTTTCGAAGAACCTCATAGCAACTGTCTAAGAAATCCTGGGGGTCCTCTGATGGTGCACCAGTAAAAGTAGTAGGAAACAACTTGATGAACCAATCCAATCTCCACAAAGCATCAGCATACATAGCTGCTCCCTCAACTGCCTGTGCCACAATACCCGGCTGAGCTACTCCAGTTGTCTGAGGTGCTGGAGTTTGGAACTGAGTAGCTAACTGCTCTGGTGTGTGGGTGGCAAGAGTATGGGGCCCTCCCCCAGCCTGAGACACGACTGCTGCTGTGGGAAGTAGACCGGCCTGAGCCACGCTCTCCATAAGGCCCACTAAGCGGACCAGAGCATCCTGAAGAACCGGGATGGCAATGAACCCCTCTGGGACCTGAGCTGGTCCAACGGGAACTGTCTGAGCAGGAACCTCACCGGCAAAGTCTACATGTGGGTCTTCTACTGGGGTTGCTGCTCTGGGATGAGCCTGGCCCCTGCCTCAGCCTCTAGTACGGCCTCGTCCTCGGCCCCTCCTAGGAGCTGCAACTGGAGGATGGGGCTACTGATCGGTAGATGAGTAAGCACGCATTCTCTCCATCCGCGAGAGAATAGAATAGAAACTCAGTTAGCATTTAGAAGTCAAATCGCACGACAGAGAAGAAGAGATGTGAGGTTATTCCTAACTTTGCAGCCTCTGGGGGATAAGTACAGACGTCTCCGTACCGATCCCTCAGACTCTACTAAGTTTGTTCGTAAATTGTGAGACCTAAGCAACCTAGAGTTCAGATACCAACTTGTCACGACCCAAATTCCCACCGTCGAGACCGTGATGGCGTCTAACGTTGAACCTGCTAGACAAGCTAACGTTTCGATTAAAATACTCATTTTCCTTATTATTATCATTTAAAAGAAAAGTAGTGAACTTGAACAACATGAATAAATAGTACGGAAGCTAAGAACCCATCAAATTAAATAATTAATATTACAAAATCCTTACATAAATCCCAGAACTGGTATCACAATTTCACAGACGGTCTAAGATTTACTAAAAATAAAGGTCTGAAATAAACATGTGCAACTGTCTTGGAAATACAACAGAAGACAGAAAAGGAAAGGGATATGAGGTGACGCCAAGGCCTGCGGACGCCTGCAGGACTACCTCAGTGTCGCATGTGGACTGAAGGATACTCCCTCGGTCACTGTCCACCGGGTCTGGTACCGTAATCTGCACAACATAAAGAAGTGCAGGTGTAGCATCAGTACAACCGACCCCATGTACTGAGTAAGTCCCGAGCCTAACCTCGGCGAAGTAGTGACGAGACTAGGACACGACAAACAACAAATACCTGTGCAGTTCAATAATGTATAGCAGAAATAATAACAAGAAGTAAACAATTAGGCACAAAACGGGGAAAAACATGCTGGGGAGAAAGGGATAACAACTACTGAAATAACGGAACAAGACAATAACTGAAATAATTAAATAGCAGCAAGAACTAACAACTCTGAAACAATAAGTAAACAGAAATGGCACGGCATGTCCCCTCGTGCTATAATATCACAAAACACGGCACGGAATATCCCCTTGTGCATAAATATCAGTAACATGGCACAGAATGTCCCCTCGTGCATAAATAAACAACATCACGGCACGGAATGTCCCCTCGTGCATAAATATCAATAACACGAAACGGAATGTCCCCTCGTGCATAAATAATCAACAATACGGCACGGAATGTTCCCCCTGCATAAATAATCAATAACATGGCACGGAATGTCCCCTCATGCATAAATGAACAATAACATGGCACAGAATGTCCCCTCGTGCATAAATATCGTAAAACAACAATTGACAGGAAAATCAACAATAAGAAGCCTTAAATACACAGGAATAATCAACAAAAGTAATACCGTCCCGGCAAGGGACACAGCTATAACCAAACCTATACAGATATATAACTTACCAACATATCCCTCAACTGAATCATTACTCAACAGTACTCACAACTGAGAATTTCCATCAAATGAATAACTACCAAATGATATCAAATCCATAAGCACAGTAAACTTCAATGAAAATCACATAAGTACTCATATTCGACTCACGGGTATGCTTGACCACAACATATAGGTGCTCGTCACCTCACCTATATGTTGGACATGGAATAAACACGTAGCAAATAGGACTCAACGCCTATTCCCTCAAGCTAAGGTTAGGCCAAACACTTACCTCGACTCCAAGAATCCAAAGCAAGCCTCTAGCACCGCTTTTCCTTTCAAACCCTACTCCAAATCAATCGTATCTAGACGTAATTGACCCAGTAACATCAATAAATGCTAAACAATTCAATCCAATGCTTAATTATAGAATTCCCAACATTCTTCCCAAAAATTCCAAAATCGACCCCAGGCCCGCTTGGTCGAAACACGAGGTTCGGACCAAAACCTGATCACCCATTCCCCCACGAGCACGAATATATAATTTGTTTTGAAATCTGACCCCAAAACGAGGTCAAATTCCGAAATAATCAAATAGCCCTAATTCCACTCAAATCCCTAATTTTCTACCTGAAATCCTATGTTTTTAGGCCTAGAATCTAGTGGATGTTAATGAAAATGGAAAAAAACAAGGTTAGAATCATTTACCTAAGAGGTTATGGTGATGAAGCTCTTCAAAATTCTCCTATGGGGTGTGGAGAAGAAGGAGTTTATGAAAAATGGATAAATTCCCGTCTAAGTGTTCTGTTTTTTTACTTTAAAAATGATTGGCGATTTTACTCTCCGCGTTCGCGGCCCCCTGGCCGCGTTTGCGGCCCCCTGGTCGCGTTCGCGAAGGGTTGGTGACACAGGCCTATGCGTTCTCAGTTGTGGGGCCGCATTCGCACATGGTAAACACACCCAGC
>MDKH01148719.1:0-22254 GCA_005239495.1 Nicotiana undulata | reverse complement strand
TCTAGCGGGTTCAACGTTAGACGCAGTCACGGCCTGGAAGGTGGGATTTCGGGTCGTGACACAAATCTACCAGAGACTATGTTAGGAGAAGAAGAGACTCTGGCATTGCATATAAAATATCTGGGGCGAAGGGTTTGCCTTTAAGATAGCTTTCTTTATGTGGAAGATCTGGAAAGGCAAACTACCACTTGATGGTACATTTAGGAGAATGGGTTATTTTATGTCTTCTAGATGTTGGGGTTGCCTTAATCCGGATGAAGAAACATTGGCTCGTGTATTCTACAGATCCTATGCAGCTCATACAGTGTGGTACTATTTTCTTTCAAATGCAGGCATATCAATAGATGGCTTATCTTTGCAGCAGGCAGTAACCAAATGTTGGACTATCCAGGTTGTTCCGAGGCTAAAACCTATTTTCTAGGCACTTCCTTCCATCATTTTATGGGAGCTTTGGAAGAGAAGAAATAACTATAAGCATAGGGAAGGTGTCTCAATCAGTAGAGTGATCTATCAAGTGTCATCTACACTCCAAGCACTGGTTACAAAATGAAGTTGCCCGATTTATTGCATATGCTAGAGTGACATTGGCATCTTCCTACTCAAGGTTGGATAAAATTAATACTGATGAGGCATCAAGGGGAAAACCAAACAGTAGCTCGATTGATTGGGTTTATATTAAGGGATGAAGAAGAAGATGTGAGGTTTGCACTTGGTAAGGAAATACAGGAGGTTACTAACATTCAAGCAATTACTATACTGGAGGCATTGAGATATTGTGTGTAGCTCGGTACATACATATCTTGGTGCAAACTGATTCCATGTTATTGAAGAATGTAGTAGAGGGCATATGGATTGCACCATGGGCAGCGGTTGCATATGTTGAGGAGATCAAAGGCATAATGGAGAGGTGTAATGTTAGGGTCTCACATATCATGAGAGAGGGCAAAAAGCTGGCGGATTACTTAGCTAATTATGCCTTGATAATGGCTATATTAAAGCACACAATTTTGATCAATTGGAGGCACAAGGTACAAGGATTGTGAATTGTGATCAACTACAATGCCAAAATCATACTTGGAAGATATGTAAGTGGCCACCTTTAGCTCATTCAAAATGTTTGAAGAAGTCAACAACAGTGCTACATCATCTATGATACATGAGGAAGGTGCAGTAGTATGGTTTACATGGCTTCATGCAAGGCTCACACACAAAAATTGGATGACAAATCGCATGATCAGCATGCTACAATTCTACAATGCTTGGAGCACACTTTGGGATTCAAGTTACTTCATCATCATTTGGCTAGCTTTTATTATCCATTTTCATAGTTATTCTCTAGTTCTAAATGTAATATCAATGTTGAGTACCCTGCTCAATTTTGATTGTAGGATCCATGTATTTTCACTATCTATGCTTTTACATTTTCCAATCATAGCTCCAAATTACAAGATATAGTAACAAGAATCTTCCAAGCATAGCTCCCAATTACAACTAAGCCTCAATCCAAACAAGTAGGGGTCGGGTATATGCATCTTCATTCAGCAAAAAATAACTGAATTTCAAGTTCAAGCTTATCCTCAAGTTCAAGCTTAGCTGTCCGCCATGACCAACATCCTAAGTGATCAAATCCATTTGCACGTGCAAGGCGGGCAATGCATGTCGCAAATCATTCTCCCAAAACATAAAGCGTGCATAAGGCGAGCATAGGATGAATGCCCCAGCTATTGAGGCGTTAGACTATAACCCTCTATGGTCGCCCCAGAGTACAAGCTTTACCTTTAAAAAAAGCTTAATAGTTCAACCATCTTAAAGATTAATATACACTCAAAGAAAAGTATTGCTCCACTAGGATGAAATGTGCAGCACTATGCACAAAGAATATTGCATCGAACATCTATTTTCCCCAGTGTTGTTACATAAAACACACCTTGGAAGGCTAATGTACAGAAGATTGTACATAGAGAACCCATAGTTGAGCAAGTGGATTCTAGTTTGGTTGGGGAAAGGAGGATTTTTCCGTCACCCAAGGTGTTTTAAGTCATAAAGTCGAGAGACTATAGACTGAGAAGTTGGATATACAGAAACAACGCCAAAATACCACTATTCCTAACAAACATCTAAATCTGAAGATTACGAACAATGACTGAACTATTCATCAAAATCCGAGTCTTCTTCGAACTCTTGAAACTCTCCATTTTCCTGCACATAGTTTCCATCACATGGCAAGAACAATACTGCCTCAATTTCTGCAGTACCGCTAGTTAAGGAATTAAAGAAACTAGGAAGGGAAGCACAAGCTTACCTTTCTCTTGTTAAAGTTCGCCATGGCTCTATCAAACTCTCTTCGTTTCTCTGTTGCTATATCATAGTAATGCACTTTTTCCTACAACCAGTAAAGTCAAATGTCAATGGTCTTGGATCTTCATAACACTATTTCCAGGGGGAAGCAAGCGCTTTAACAGATAAAATTATACAATATGGTCCAAATATGCAAGCGTGGAGTCCGCTTATCAAGCAAAAATTGAGGACTTAATTGGAACTAGTTGAGTGGTACAGATATACTTGATAACTTGTGGACTTTTATTTTGTAACAAGATAAGGAACCTAATCTCTAGGAAGGGGATCATCTGCTGACGCCCAGAAGCGATACAGGGTTTCCCCGGTCCAGACCTTGCTTAAAACCAACAGCTTTTCAATTGTTCAGCAGGTGATCCGAAATTACGCTACCTACCATGTTGAATGGTACTTGCTGGATTTGGAATTTCAAAAACATATCCCATAGATTTGAATCAGGTAATGTGAGTCTGAAATTCTTAGAAGATCACTTCTGGCTAAAAGGATAGGTCTAGCCCCCACAACGTAGGGAAAGAAAATGGCGAAGAGGATTAAAATATATTCTCTCTAATAGCGCAAACTCAAAAAGGTAGAAGGCTACATTCCTGGGGCATGACACATAAGTGAGCCTTCTCCATAGTATTTTAGTGCCTGTCTCAGCTTACCACCAAATGTATTGGTGAATAGTAAGCCGGCAGGAATTCCTACTATCTGATTAAATAATTTAAGGATTCTATGACTTGACAAAAGAAAAAAGATGAAAGCAGAAAAGCACTGGAAGTTGGTAGTGGGGGGTCACTACACTTTCAGTCAAATTTTTTTTAAAAAAAAGTTTCTTCTGAAAGAGAAAAAAATAAAGGAATACAGAGGTGAAATATCTTTCAAAAAAAAACAAACAAAAATATTTACCAAACAGAGCAGATATCCTTTTCTATCAGTGCCCTCTAGTTCACTAGTTGTGTTGCAGGTTCACTAGCACAACTTCGGGTTTACTCTCAGCGAAAAAGAAGCAAGGGTATCGCAAAGTTAACACAAGAGATAAAAACTTCTTTAACTTTTCCCATGTTTGTTCACGAGTCAGGTTCTGCTAAATATGGATAACAATCGATCATATTGCTCCATTACTCCTGCACCTAATAGGAGCAAGGATACAGAGTTCACAAAGAGATATAATTCTTGATTATCTAACCATGTTTGGTTGCAATTCAGGTGCCAGTAGATATGGATAATTACCCATCATAAAGAAATATGGTACTAGGGGATCATCTGATAGGTTCTAGGTATAGGAAATGGGTAGTCATATTGGAAAACAACGGCATAAGTTTGTTTCAAAGAATGCTTTTCTCCCTAATATCTTTTTTAGCAATGTTAAGACTAGACATCCAAAATAGAAAGACATATATAGGGAAAAGTAGTTGATGGTACCACCAAAGCCTACTTCTGTAACATGGCCTCATGGACAAACCACTGAAAAACTACAATTATTCGGTAGCTTATACACCCTATACAACTATAGGCCCTTTGGTTTAACATAGAATGTTTCTTGAGATCTCCGATCAGAAGAAAATTTCCAGTTCTTATAGGTTATGAACTTGAACCAATTGGAATCTCAAACTCTCCTTGTTTGAGATGGTTCGGGTGATCCAGGGACGGTGAAGAAGACAACCAGATCGAGATCACAGAGATTTAGCAAGCAGAACAGAGCAATTTGAAGACCAAACCGTTGTGTGCTTTTGACGATTTGGAATGAGAATAGTAGGAAATTATTCTATAATTAAATGTATTAAGAATCCGTTTTGTTCCCCTTCTTTTATTGGGCAAATAATGAGCACCTCCATGCCTAGATGATTGTATAAACTTGATTGATAAATGTTGTTTAGCGACTCATTCACTTTGTAAACAATTATGGAACCATCTTGGGGTATTATTAAATAAATGAACTTGATTTATCAACCAAAGAAGACTGCGGTTGGTCCAAAGGATCGGCCTCGGACGGATTTCTCGGTTATCAAAAAAAAAAAACATAATTTAAGGCTGCTTCAGACTTGACGCTGAAACAATTTAATTGCTCTGATCTTCTCCCACTCAACATATTTAAAATGCTCTTACAATCAAAGCAACCCATATAATGAGCAACTAAGCTCCACATTTAAGGTAACCAAAGAGATGTTCTTCTACTAACACTAGTAACTATTCTGGATTAGAACAAAGAACCTCAACTCAATTACATAAAAGTTACCAGAAAATTAATTCCTTGATGCCAGACAGCAAATGCTTTATTCATTTCTTATGTGCAAAACTAAAATGAGAAGTGCAGTTGTTTGGTCAGATAAGTTATGGAAGAGACAATGCTTGTCATTAACTTCACTGCATGTTCAAAATATTAGCGCAGCAGTTACTGGAAGAAAAACACCAAAATGGAGGCCAACTTAAATAAAACTAAACTAGCATTGGCCTATGTTACATAGACTCGTTTAAGGGTATGTACCCAATATGAGTTGTGTCTTCTAAGTACACAGTACCGGCACGTGCAGTCTTTTACTAATATTTAGTTTGTTTTGAAGAATCCATAAGAAGTACCCGTACACGTATAACAGCCCTTTGACGCACGTATGTCAAACGCAAAAGAAGGTACCCAATATGAGTTGTGTCTTCTAAGTACACAGTACCGGCACGTGCAGTCTTTTACTAATATTTAGTTTGTTTTGAAGAATCCATAAGAAGTACCCGTACACGTATAACAGCCCTTTGACGCACGTATGTCAAACGCAAAAGAAGGTACCCAATATGAGTTGTGTCTTCTAAGTACACAGTACCGGCACGTGCAGTCTTTTACTAATATTTAGTTTGTTTTGAAGAATCCATAAGTACCCGTACCCGTATAACAGCCCTTTGACGCACGTATGTCAAACGCAAAAGAAGGCATGATCATGCATGTAATAAAAGATAGACAACAATTTAAGGACCATCCACAGAATGCTAGCTTAATGTGTGCAGTACAAGGAAGAATCTCTAAAATTAATGCACTGATAGACAACTGAGCAGCAAACTAGAAAAGAGACAAAGCGTGAAAAAGCTAGCTCGGGAACAGAAACCTCATATGTCATTGTTTTCCATTTCTCTCCACAGGCTTTCCCAATCTGCAGCATGATATAAATGCAAAACATCATTGGAAAAAAAAGAGAAAAATGCCATATACAATCAAAACTAGTTAAAATAATAGATCAAATCGAGGTTCAAGAGACACATACATCTCGCATTGACTTGATATCTGGATTTTGCTCCTGGAATTCCTTACGGAAGTCCTCCCTGGAGATAGAAGGGAATAGGTTAGTAAGCAGAACACATAGAAGATATGGGTATTTTTGAGCTTCAAATAATCTATGTAGATGCAATGCAACAAGAGTCTAGTCAGGGACACCCAGAATCACCAGATACAAAACAAAAGAATCTTGTGATAGGAAAACAATATGTTTATATCATCAGACTAAAAGGCAAACGACGAGGGTATGCAAGAAAAGAACATCAATTTGCTCACCTTAGATGAGTAAAAGGATCATTCAAAGAAGATTAAAGGCATAGTGCATGGGAGTTCAGAAGGGTGATGTAGGGTAGTAGTAAGGTATGAAATAACTTGCATAGAAGCAAGTTGGATGACACAATGATGACTTAATTCTTAAATCCCAAAACTTTAATTTCTGACCTTGAATCTATTGGCAACACTCTGAAGCACCTTTTATCGTCTTTAGCATTTTCACTTATATCTTAGATCTGTTCTCATAAGCCACTGCAGTATATATTTTGCTATTTGTGTTTCTAGATTCATATTTACTTGGATTACTATTAAGTTTGTCACAATTCTAAGTATCTCCCTTCTTAAAAACACTTGCTTGTCAGATAAGCACTAGCAGTTACTTCTTGCTTAATCACATTACGTGAAGGAGGACCATTAGCAAATTCTTGAGGTTTAAGCACTATACAATTCAATGAGTGAAGAATTAGACAAAAATACAGAATAATCCACTCCATAAGTTGACCTTGCACTTTTTTAGCCCAGTTACAAGTTTACAAATGTGTAGCCAAATATCAATAAGATCTTTTCTTTTCTCATTCCCTCTAATTATAACAACCTCATTTATTCCTACCCGTATTGTAGCTCTTTCCTCATTTTTCACCCATAAATATTTAATTTAATTAATAAAAAAGAATCATATGCAAACAAAACTGAAAACAAAAATCAGTTCCCCATTTTTAGTGTAACCATTGATCGAGACACTCAGTCAAACTCATTCGTGCCTTCTTCCATAACCAATACTTCTCTGAATTGTTTTTTTATTTATTTTGTATATCTTCAGGTTTATACATATCTATCACAACTACAAAACGCAAAAATAGACGCGAGAAACCTAAAATCTCATCTCCTTTAATGCTAATCTTGTTAAATTTCGATCATGATTTTGTGAGAATTTTGGAGTGGGTATTGTTTGAACTTATTAGAAGTCTAATTAGGTTGTATACAAAGTTTGAAGTTATTTGCTGGAGATTTGGACTAGTTTTATACAAGAATTGCAAGTGAAAATCGTACAAAAATTTCGTCAAAGATGCTTATACACTTTTATACAATGTTATACACCTTTATACAAAGAGGTACATTATGTATATAGTTGTATAAAAGTGTATAAAGATGTATAATCAGAGAGTGAAAATATTCTTGATACACTATGTATATAGGTGTATAAGAAGAATGAGAAGAAGAAGAAGAAGAAAATGCGAGAAATTCACCAAATACCTGTAAATAATGTATCAACCTTGTATATAATAGTGTGTAAGTGGTGTTTATACACTATTATACACTATTTATACAATATTATACATTATTATACACATGAATCCTATCAATGGAGCTTCACGTGTTCTTCTTCTTCCTTGGGCATCCTCTGAAAATTTAACTCAAGTATAGCCTAAATCTACTCAAGTCACTTGAAATTTAAGTTTTGAACTCATCTTGATGATTCCAATCAATTGAGACAACACTCATTCCAAACAACTAACAAATCGGAAAACTCAATTTCTGAAATCGAATCTTCGAACCACCTGTAATGGTGACTTTAATTTTTCAAATCCTTAGTTAGCCATTGGAATACGGAAAAGAATCGAAGGAGAATAACAATAGTAGAGAAATTTTATGGTGCACTGCACGGGAAGAAGAACGAAGAAAAAAGGGGAACGAAGAAAAAAGGAGTGGGCTAACTGGTGAAAAGTAATTTTCAGGTTATGTACAACCTGGGCTACACTGGGTAAGGGCTTCAAACGTAGGCCATTTTTTGATGGGTTGTTGGGCCAAGTGACAAGGGATGTAATTCTCCCGAAGAATTATGAATTGACATTTTCGGGTTGAAAGCAACTTTGCTACTTCTATGCTTTCTGTAGCCTTTCCCTTGAGGGTTATTGCTAGGGATTCTACGTAATGCTCCAAGAATAGCAATTTTCAACCAACCACGGTGTTATTTTGGCTGCTAACTTATGCATATGACCCCTCTTTCCAGTGAACTGCATAAAATTATAAAAATGCTTAGACTCAAAGGATGCCTCTTCTAATGCACTCAATTCATAGCCAATGGCTTTGACACTAAACCTAAGTTGGATAGATGGTCAAGTTAGTGAATCCAGAAAATTAATTTTTGCATATAGCCATATACAAAGAATAGTCGCCAAGCAAAAGTTTGACTAGGAAATCACTAAGTTTCAGCTACTTTTTAACCCTGCTCTCTTCATATACTAGAGCAATTCCTTCCCATACGGAAGCCGAAGCAGACAAGTTTCAAGGGAACTGTTGGATTGTCAAGATATATGCTGAAGACAAAAGAGTGATGATGCCACTGTTGCGAACACTCACAGAAAGAACAAAGCTTTTTAGTTTGCGGCAAGCAGAGTAGAGTTAATTAATTGGTGTAGAGAGGTTTATTGAAGACCTAGATATCCAAGCTAGAGTAATCAAATCCAATAAGAAATTTTTTGGGCTCTGCGAGATACAAAACTTTCTAATGCTGTGGAGGAGCAAGTAGCTTGTCCAATAGGAACATCGAAGAAGGGGAAATCTACAAGGCAATAAGGCCCCGTAAAGGGTAAAAAACGCTAGGCTATGGTAGTTTTATCTGGCATTCCTCCAAATTATCAGAGATGTGGAGTTTTAAAAAGGCAGATATGGAAGCAGCAGCACAAGTTTCCATGATACAAGCACATTCGAAAGTAAGTGTAAATGCTTCTTTCATAGCTTTGGTTCTGAAATAAGAACTTTAAGCCTGTCAGCTCTATTCATGAAATATTTTTCAAAATACCACACATATAAACAACTTCATGAAGAAACCTTATCTTTTCAAGGGGTATCTCATATTACTTGAAGAAAAAGCGACTAAGAATTGCAGACAGCCTGTATGAGCAAAATTCCTAAGTGAAACACTACTGAGATTGGTACTCCTTTTTTATTTAGTAAAGAAAAATCAGTGTATGCAGCTCAATTGTCTTCAAATTGAGCACTAAAAAGGGGTAAAAATTTTGGTTGACAGATTGAAGCAGAAGTTGTTCCCTATATAGGTCTTTCAGTCATTCACTTGGTTTGCTCAACCACTTTAGCCAGTCCAAATCGAACCCAAACTGCCGAATTCTGACCAATAACTTAGGATGCAAGGTATCCTGTCAGCCTACCACTACTAGCAGGATTAGAATACATCAACCTTGCTGCCCGAGATGTTTTCCATAAAGTAATAATTCACCATTGCAAAGCATTCGAAGGAAGAACGTCATACCGATGGCTATCTCAACTTCCCTGTCAACCCTTAATCTATTACTTCCATCACCCTTTTAGTGGAATTTTCAGCACCACCATTCACCCAAGAAACTCCTTTTTTTTATCATTTACTCACCCAAGAAACTCCAAAAAAGAAATTTGTAACATCTTCCGTCCCTAATATTGGCCATTCTCCAGACTCAGCAAACCACTCAATCTCACCCTTCCATAGAAGGGCATCCTAGCATATCCATGCCCTCTCTTCTGTAAAGGAGGCCCACCAGCTATGAACTTCCGTCACATTGATGGTTTTTTCAATATTGGGAAATTATCTTTGCAGGGTCATCATATCAGAAGGGGAACCTGAAACCTTTTTTTGTGGTTTTGACACTTGGAGAAGGATGTCAAGCACGGCTGAGGAATTTAAAAACAGAAAGAGTGATGCACTAAAAGGTTGCATATGAAGATGAAATGAACATTTGGGTGATTTATCTGTGCGTAAATTTGAGGTTAGAGGGAAGCTGAAATCCTAAAAAGTTCCTCAAAAATGGGTTTACTCCGCTATTTCGCTACCAAAGTGGACAAAATTGAGGTGGTACCTAACGTGGAAATTGTTAAAGATACATGCCCTTCTGGAACCCGAATACCAGGAGTTGTTTTTTAAACTAAAATGTTAGATGGGGAGAATACATACCAATGGAGGTTGAAAGCTACAGGAATGGGCAGGATTACTACAAAATTGTTGCTCTCTGGTCTACAGGCTGTTGAAAAGGAAGCACACTCAATTAAACTAAAGAGCAATAATAAAGGCATCAAGAACATTGCCCAAAGTTTTGGTCTAGTCATAAGAGCTTAGCACGTGATGTGTGGAGGCGCATGCCAAGGGTTCGAACCCTGCCGCATACAAAAACCTAGACTTAAGTGGAGAAGGGTAGAGGAGTCCACCAAACCATGTGCCACTGGCCCTCGAAAAATTCTCGATTATTTATTTAAAAAAACATGTAATCCCACAAAATAGTATTTGGGGAGGGTAGTGTGTACGCAAATCTTAGTCCTACCTTGTGAAGGAAGAGAGGTAGGAAAGATGAAAAAGAAGCAGTAACAGCAACACGAAAAGATGATAAGAAAATCGAAGCGAAAGAAACAACATATAGGAATAGAATTTTGCGGATAAGAAAATATGAGACTAATATTAATACTACTGGCATGAAAAAGAGACACGCTTGACTACCTACTAGCCTTCTACTGTTCTACCCTAATTCTCGACATCGATAGCGTCCTATCAAGGTTCATGTCCTTGATAAGCTGAAGCTGCGCCATGCCCTACCTAATCAACTTTTCCCAATACTTCTTAGGCATACGTCCTCAGACCCACCATGTCCAACCTTTCATACCTTCTCACTAGGGCATATGTGCATCTCCTCTTCACATGCCCATACCATCTCAGCCTCGCTTCCCGCATTTTGTCCACCACGGAAGACACTACCACCTTGTCCTGAAAATCTTCATTGCTAATCTTATCTCTCCTGGTATGCTCACATATCCGTCCCATCATCCTCATTTGTGCTACTCTCATTTTTTGTGCATGGGAGTTCTTGACAGGGCAATACTCCACCCCATACAACATAGTTGGTCTCTCCACCCCATACAACATAGTCGGTCTGACCACCGCTATGTAGAAGTTAGCTTTAAATCTTTGGTGGCACATACTTATCACATAAAACACCATATGCGAGCTTCTATTTCATCCACCTCGCTTCAATACGATGTGTGACATCCTCGTCAATCTCCACATTACCTTGGATTGCTGACCCAAGGTACTTGAAACATCCTCTTTTGGGGATGACTTGCGTATCAAACCTCAAGTCCACATCCGCTTCGTAAGTCACGTAACTGAACTTGCACGCCAAGTATTCTGTTTCGGTCCTGCTTAACTTGAAACTATTTGACTCTAGGATTTGTCTCAAGACCACCAGCATCGCGTTAACACCGCCTCGTGTCTCGTCAATCAGTATTATGCCATCTGCAAAAAATATGCACCATGACACTTCTCCTTCTCCTTGAATGTGGCACATTAGTACATCCATTACTAAGGCAAATAAAAACGGGCTAAGAGTTGATTCCCGGTGCAACCCCATCATGACTGGGAAGTGTTCTGAGTCTCCTCCCACTATCTTTACCCGGGTCTTAGCACCATCACACATATCCTGTATCACCCTAGTATATGCAATAGGCACACCTCTAGCCTCCGTACCTCTCCATAGAACCTCCCTTGGGACTTTGTCGTATGCGCTTTCTAGGTCAATAAATACCATATGCAAGTTTTCTTCCTCTCCCTATGCTGCTCCACCAATCTCCTTACAAGGTGAACGGCTTCTACAGTCGATCGCCCCGACATGAATCTAAATTGGTTCTTAGAAATAGACACACTCCTCACACTCACTTTCACCACCCTCTCCCAAACTTTCATATTGTGACTTAGCAGCTTGATACCCCTATAGTTGACCCAATTTTGGATATCACCCTTGTTCTTCCAATACAACGGGCCTATCCCACCTCTATTCTTCGAGCATCCTTGTCATCTTAAAAGTGACATCAAACAACCTAGTAAGCCACTCCAAGCCCGCCATGCCTGCGTTCTTCCAAAATTCCACTAGGATTTCGTCTGGCCCAGTTGCTTTTCCCCTGCTCATCTTACGCATAGTTCCCTCAACCTCCTCTACTTTTATACGCTTGCAATATCCGAAATCTCGACGACTCTCGGAATGCTCCAACTCACCCGGCACAATGTTCTTGTCCCCTTCTTGGTTTAATAGTCCATGGAAATATGCCTGCCATCTTTGTCTAATATGTGCCTCTTCCACCAATGTTTGACTTCCTCGTCTTTGATGCACTTCACTTGGTTTAGGTCACGGGCCTTCCTCTCTCTCACCTTGGCTAGCCTGTACAACTTCTTTTCCCCGCCTTTGGCCCCAAGTTCTCTATACAAACGTTCAAATGATGCAACCTTAGCCTCCGTAATTGTTAATTTCGCCTCCTTTACCTTCTCAATCTCTATTCATCATTTTCTCCTCCGTGTCTTCTCTCCACTAGCTTTAAATATGCCACTTTCTTGGCTTCCAATTTACCTTGGACCTCTCCATTCCACTAGCAATTCCCTTGTGACCACCAGAGTAGCCCTTCGACTATAACACCTCTCTAGCTACTTCCTTAATGCAATTCAAGGTCGTAATCCACATGCTACTCGCATCCCCCTACTACTCTTCCAACCCTCCGTTACCAGCAACTTCTCCCCCAGCTCTTGGGCTTTGTCTTTTAGTCAAGGCTCCACACTTGATCTTTGGTCGGCCATATATAGCCCTCTGCTTCCTCTTCCTCTTAACCTCTAAATCTATTATGAAGAGCCTATGTTGGATCATAAGATTTTCACTTGGGACAACCTTGCAGTTCATGCATAAATAAACCTCTATAACACTTCCTAAGGAGAAGGTAAAAAATATGGGTCATGACCACCATACTCAGAAAGGTGATCAAGTCCTCCTCCATCTTCTAGAAATTAGAGTTAGCTATCACAAAATCAGAAGCCTTAGCGAAATCCAACAGCGAAGTTCCTCATTTATTTCTAACTCCAAAACCGAAACCTCCATGCACATCGTCATTCCCCCTTGTGTTCATTCTGTTGTAATCATTTAAATCTCCTCTTAGAAAAGCTTCTCGGTGTGAGGTATACCACGCACAACCTCATCCAACTCATCCCAAAAATGCCTTTTGACCTCGTCCAAGCCCGCTTGAGGTGTGTATGCACTAATAACATAAAGAGTGACCCCTCTAACAACAAGTTTAATAGCCATCAATTCGTCGGCCACCCTCCTAACCTCAACCACCGGCTCCCTTAGTCCCTATCCACCAAAATGCCTACTTCATTCTTGCCCTTCAAGCCTCCTGAGTACCATAGTTTAAAACTGGCTTACATTCCGCGCCTTAGTTCCTACCCACCTAGTTTCTTGGACACAGGCTAGTGAATCTTCCTTGTCTGAAGAATCTTCACTAGCTCTATAGACTTCTCCGTCAACGTATTTATGTTCCAAGACCTAGAGGTTCCCTTGCCCCTTGCCCCCTTAAACTCTTTGCTCCCGCCCCCTGCCCCACCCGAGGACATGACCTCACTCTACCATCGACCACCAAAGCCAATACAATCTAAGGTAAACTAATCTAATACTAACACTATAGCAAGCAAAGATATCTAAAGAGAATGAATAAAAATGAAAACTAGCGGACACGAATCAAGAGTACTAGAAAGCAAACAAGATATGTGCTATAATTAGAACAATTTATTAAACTAGAACAATAAGATGACAGAAAATCAACAGTTGACCAGGATGTACCAACTCCCAAACGATAGAACTTAATAGATTATAATCAGGGAGGTCGAGGCGACGGTTGCAGAACCAGAACTGAAGCGATTTCCAGCCTCCATGCGCCGCCACGCGCCTTCCTTGCCACTAGCCATATTTGTCCCTTTCCGCCGACGCATGTGCCCCAAGCGCAGTGGCGAAGCCAGACATTTCCTCAAGGGTGTTCAAATTTGAAAGAAGTAAAAAAAAATTCCCGACAAAGAGTGTTCAATATATGTAATGTATCTCTAAAACATGATATTTTACCTATATATTCAGTGTAATTTCATGACAAAGGGTGTAACTTCGCCACTGCCTAAGCGCCTCTCAAATGGCCGAGCATACCTGAAAACCTCAAGGAAAATTGCGGATGCGAAAGAGAAAAAAAGGGGGAAGAAGAAAGGGAGGGTTTCGAGCCTCTGCATATAGACCGTTGTGCCGCAAACAAAGTTGAATATAACCACTTCAATTTACAATTAGATAAACTTCAAAAGGAAATGTCCAAACGAGAAGATGAAGGCAGCCTATGGCAACATCAATAATTCACACTTTGTAACAAATTTACCTGCTAACAGTTATATTAATAGCTTGAGCTAACAACAAGCAGGCTTCTATACTTTCTTTTTTTAATAACCGTAGTGTCCGGGCCAGTTTGCTCGCACTAATTCCAACGGGTAACTCTAATAAGCAAGAAGCTATACTAAGATGATTTTATACATCAAAGAAAAGAAAAAGAACCCCAAATACAAAAACAGAATATGATTGCAAGAAAGAAAAACTAAAGGAATTTCAGTAAGGGGAACATACAAGAAATAAAAGAAAGCAGTGGGGGGTTTCTTAGGCTTCATGGCATCTATTTTTGCAATACTCTTCTTGAAAGTGGCCTTAAGTTTCTTCCCTGATGTGGGTTTGCTCTGCTTCACTCCACTTGCCTTTACTTTCCCAGTTGATCTTACCCTCAACACCATTTGACTGTAATTATCAAAATACAAATGGGACAGTGAGCAACAAAAGAGAAAGAGCAAAAATAACCTAAAATTCGTTTAAGGGAAAAAGAAAAACCTTTCTTTTCTCCATTTGGTTGTGACGGAGATGTTGGTAGAAGCAGAAGTAGAGTTTGGAGACCTTGATGAAGCTTTCTTTGCCATCTTCTGTTTTTACCCAAGGGCAGCTTCCTCACTCTTCGATGGAACTTGGAAGGGCATTTTATGCTTACTAGTTTTACTACCTTGTATTTTATTATTTAATATAATGTGCTCAAATATATCAAATATATATATATAATTAAAGGATACATTAGTAAGTCCTTATTATGTACTCTCTTCGGTTCACAATAACTTATCAGTTTCCTTTTTCATTTTGGTTCAAAATAAGTGTCAAGTTATGTAATCAAGAAAGAATTCAATTTGTTTTTACAAAATAACTCCTATGTACATATCCCTAAAAGGTTTTCTTACTTCTCACATTAAATATTTAATTAAGAGTAATTTAGTCATACTAGGTATTTTTGTATAGAATTTAGTATTTTCTTAATGAGCGTGCTAAAAGTAAATTGGTCACTTATTGTGAACCGAAGGGAGTAGTGTTTTACAGATTGTTTGGATGGTTGTTCACATCGTTTCATAATGTATCGTATCGTATTGTATTGTATTGTACTGTATCGTTTGATGAATATTATGTTTGGATAGATTGTATCGTTTGTCGTTGTTTCATGATACATGCACTAGCAATATGAAGAATAAATTTTGCAATATTATAAAGAAAATTTATGAACGAAATAAATTTAATATATAAAAAGGTCGAGTAAATTATAAAATAAAATTATTTAATAATAGTGAAGGGTGAGATGAGATAAAAAGACAAGATAACGATGCAACCACACCAAACTGGTAGTTACATAAAGTGGCACATTTCGTCATTACGTAACGACTGATTTAACGATACGATACAACAAAATTTAAGGAACAACCAAAACAAATATCGTATTTAAAGTAACACTACGATACAATACAATGGGTAACGACCATCCAAACAAGTTGTTAGTATACATTTACTAATGTGATTTTGATACTACTTCTCTTTTAATATAATATAGATACATATTTTCTTACTTCAAAAATATATTTTTTAAAACTTATGAGTATTGTTCAAAATTCCTCAGTTGTCTAAATTTATTGATAATTTTCTTTTGTGTTATTTATTTATCTTATATTTTTTTAATTAATTCAAAATATAAATATCATAAAATTATCTTTTTCTCCCTCTTTTCGTTCATTCCTTTCTATTGTAATATTTGATTAGTCTTCTCATTTTTGTAGTTTATTAAAATTTTAAATAATATAATATTTTGTACTAAATTATAATTTTGAGTTCATCAAAAGTATAAAGATATAAGCTTTTTATTATTTTTATAAGAAACCTACCAATATATTAAATAAATTTAAAGTGGTGATAGAATCATATTATATCTATTCACCTCTTTATACATTAATTTCTCTTCTACAATATTTTGATTTTTTTCATTATGTTTATCTATAATATAAATATTATTGTATTATTTTTCTAAATGGATGGTGTTGAAATAATTCAAAGGTTAAATAGAAAAGTTCTTTAAATATGTGTCATAAATCTTAGACTTTTATTCTATTACTCGTAATTATTTTATTATTTGAAATTATCAATAATATTTTTGAGTGTTATTTTTATAGTTTATTATATCTCTTACGTTAATCTACAGTATGATTAGCCTCACGCTATCTCTATTTTTTTCTCTTTATATATTATTGTGCATTTTATGATATTATAGTTTACTTTTTTTAGATCGTATTTTACTATAACTAAAAGAGTGATTTAGTTTATTCTAAATTTTAAGGACTAGTACTTCAAAGTATATGCATGATTAGTAGATCTAATTCAGCTCCTTCAATTTTCAATCAAGCTCTAACTTTATTTTGTCCCATTCACACAACTATCTCCTATGATTTTCTATCCATTTCTTTGCTACTTCAATGTACCTATTGCTTGAACCCTTAATTCCCTTCTTTTTTTCTTAACCCTAAATTAAAATAAAGATATTCTCTAAGAAAGCAAGCAACATCATCACCTCCATCATAATTTTCTCCCGAAGAGCTAATTTTTCAACTATAAATCTCATTTTCCTCTCAGATTACTCGCCAAAAAAAAGTTTTGACAGAAGGCATGGTGGTGTTTACCCGTAAAACGGTACAGTCAAATTGTACGTGGTTTATAGACAAGCGAATCAATTTGATCCTAAAATTATAAATGAATTAAACAAGAACATAAGACTTAGCATTGAAATCGAAATAAAACAGCAGAAATCTCAGTTCCGTGAGTAGAACTTCCGGAGGCAGTAAGAACAATATTAATAAGCAAGAGGATAAAATAGTATCAAGCTTTTAAGCAAATTATAGTGTTAGCTTGTCAGAAAATTCGTGTCGTTACAATGGTTGTTGAGTTCTCTATTTATAATGGTGCATAGGGAACAAGGTCATAGGATCAAACCCTTCTTAAATGACAATTATGAGCATCGTTGAAGAATGTGTAAGAGTAGGCAGTGAATACCATATTGTGTATAACACACTATGTACTTAATGGTATAGAATATTCTCCATATTCATGAACACCACTCTGTTCGGGAACAAACGAGATTGTTGCCTTCGGACCTGGTCTACTTCTGTCTTCGACTCCACGTGTTGCTTTATCATGCGAGCATTTAATATGAACATATTTTACTTTATATTTAATATTTAAGGTTATTATTTGTTGAAATTGAGCATAAACGACGATTTATTCCATATTGAGCTTCCTCGCTAAGCCGTAGTCATATACTTGTCGTATTAATTCATGATTTGGTGATTACATGTAATAATCCTTTCATTTTAAATATTATGATAAGTTATTTGAATGATAAAGTTGCTTATTGAATTATTGAGATGAATGGAATTACAAAATTAGCCTTAGCCATCTTTTAGCCATATCTAATTTTATCCACATTTATATTGTTATGATCTGATGCCTCTTAATTGTAGTGCTTCATACATATATTCATGAGTTGGAGAGTTGAATATTGTGAAAAGATGAGAATTTTGGCACCATGAACATTGTGAGCAAATATTGAATATTGATGATGTTGTGGTTTGATCTGGTTTCATATCGTAATGGTAGTATATGTGGATCGGGTTGCACGTTATGATGGTAGTATTACTATTAGTGGGTCTGGTTGCACATCGCAACGGTGCTTGGATATGGATCCATCCCTCCGGAGTCAGGTTATTACCCATGTAACTTTGGACGTTGTGAGCATTGATACTCAGGATTGTACTAGTTTGGACACTTGGTTATTAAAGGATATATGTATTTGTGAGATGAGAATTGGTATCGGATTGTCAGCATACATATATATATACCGACTCATATTGTAGTTATGAAACATTGAGATACTTAATATTGTGTTATCTCCCTTGTTTGAAAAACATGTTTACGCACCAGTTTTACTATGTTTCTACTGGTGGACTTGATTGATGATATTATGCTTTGTCCTATGTGTTGATTATGCTTCATAAGGTTAATGAGTTGTTAATAATGTCACGACCCAAAATCTACCTAGTCGTGATGGAACCTAACCCCAATACTGTAGGTAAGCCAAACATAGATAATGTAACTCAAGTGAAAGGTCATTATTAACAAGGAATAAAAATAGTTGAATTTCATACAATATCCCATGATTGGTAGTACAAGCCTCGAGCTACTAAGATTTGTGTTTACAAAGCTAGTATGAAGAATAAATGCACCAATTGTTTGAATATACATAAATAGGAGTACAAATCCTAAACTGCCAAAAATAAGTGGTAGCTTATATCTGGAATGCAACTACATCTTTAAAGACAACCTTCGTCATTCACAATAGATCACCTCGACCCCCAGATCTGTACACAAAGTGTAGAATTGTAGCATGAATATAATCAATCTCATGTACTCAGCTAGTATCCTGACTAACTTCGGTGAATTAGTGACGAGATTTCAGATCAAGGATACTCACTATACATAATTTGTACATCTCAATAACACATACATATGCCCATCAATTGTATCAAAATCTAAGCATGAAATCCGGGTAGAACCAATCATGGCACATAGAAAAGATGCGTGTAATTCTTATACCAGCTTAGCATATAGGGAAAATATGCACTTGCTATTACATAACATGTTAACAATTGCATATAGAGAAGATATGCACAAGTACTATACCAGTTTAACAGCTCAACATATAGAGAAGATGTTCGTTTAACATCATTAAATCATTGAAGCTTGCATATAAAGAATATATGTATGAAATATCAAAGAGTCCGTCAACAGTTGCACATAGAGAAGATATGCATGTTTAAACAATCAAGTTACAAAAATCCACTTATAGAGAAGATATGTACCGTGATTTCATCTCATCAAATAAAACAACATAAAGAAAAGATATGCAAAAAGACAAGCATACATCCCGGAGCTAGCATATGGAGAAAATATGCAATGAAAATTATGTATCAAGCGATCCAAACTCAATTGCAACACATATAACCCACTGTTAGAAGAAAACTCTCCACAGAAACATCACAAGGATCATAAAATCTCAGAATATCCCGCATGAGATAACCCCACCTGCTTAGCCTCAAACTAGTGTCACTCGATGACCCTATCATGGTCACAACTACTACGCAATCAATCAATCCTCCCGAGTCTGAATTCGTCAACCAGACATAAGAATACACTTCATTTCACAAACGAGCAATTGAAATATCTATAACACACTCATAACTCAAGACTGTACAACACATAAAGACAAAAATCAATCATCCATAGTCCATCTCACATCCCAAGCAAACATTTTTCCTCATATTCAGGTTATATAAGCTTGGATCTCAGTCACACACAATACTCATCATATATTCATCCAATCACTCACCGAGCCATCAATCTCACTCATAGGGACAATACCAGACATATAAGTACGAAAGCACATACTCACACAACTGAAACCGTTTCGCCCAAGGTGCGGTCAAAACCCGGTCTCAAGTCTTCTAGACTGGCCTATCTCCACAACACAGAGGATACACTTCGCACCTCATACGTGGAACCACAGGTCATCGATGCACAGTTGACACCTAATGCTCAATCATAACATACGAGTGAGTGGGAGAAATTCAAGAGATACACTTCAAGCTGAATCAATGTCGCACGATAATGAAAGAAAAATGAGAAATTTTTCCTACATGCATTGTAGCCTCTCGAAGATTGGTATGGACGTCATCATACCAATTTGCAAGAATCTACTAGAAAGTTGCTCATGACTCGTAGAACCTATGAACCTAGAGCATTGATACCAACTTGTCACGACCTAAATTTCATCTAGTCGTGATGACACCTAACCCAACCTGCTAGGTAAGCCAACTAACAATCAACACAATTCAAACGAGAAAATTAAGAAATCAAGATTGAATTAACTGAATTTTTATTACAATAACCCAAGGACCGGTAGCACAAGTCATGAGCCACTAATATTTAGATTACAAAGCTGGTATAAAATAAATACAACGTCTGTTTGGAATGTATATAAACATAATTCAAATCTAAAACTGCCTAGGACAAGTGGTAGTTATATCCAAATGCAAATCTGGGCATACATCCAAGTCCAAAATCACCATCCAGACCTAACAGAATCCTCAAAACTTCGATCCTAGGTCAAATACACAAAAGTCAAACTTGGTTAACTCTTCCATCTTAAAGCTTCCAAAATAAGAATCATTATTCCAAATCAATCTTGAACCACTCGAAAACCAAAACCGACAATATACACAAATCATAATATACCATATGAAGTTACTCAAGACCTCAAACCATCGAACAAAGTGTAATTTCTCAAAATGATCAGTCATGGCGTGCTGCCGCGCACCTGACAACCCAGCGCGCAAATGGGACAATGTCTTGTAAAATGGCCATAACCTTTTGTAAAATTATCCAAATAACAAACAGTTTGATGCTTGAAATGCAAAACGGTAAGTAAGCGACTCATGACTTTGTGCTTCAAGGCCCGCACTTACAAGAAATTTTGAGAGGCCTTACAAACTATAACTCCTCTTTACGTGACTTTGCCAGGAATAATAAAAGATGAAAACATCTCAATTTCTTTATCTAAGAGATGCATCTCTGATTTGCTTTGAACAAATACAAAATTCCATCCTAAGGTGCTGCTAAATGGATGGATCTTATCAACGCCCATGAATGATAAATCATAGATTGAACCGCCCAATCGAAAACGAAAGACATTCCGTTCATGAAAACACAATTGAATCTTATTCGCTGTTTTCACTAACCTTTTTTTCACATTGTATCCTTCATAATTATGTGGACATACACTGATATGTCCAAAAAACACTTTGACTGTAAAATTGATATGGAAATGGAAATATCTCTCTGGTAGGTGTCAATCTGTTGGCTCTTAATTATTATCTTTGTGCAATTCAGTGAATATTAATGTTTGAGTTATTTGGGGTGAAAAATAATTGCAATGTACATCTCCAAGTAAATACTTAATTATTGGCCAAATACATAGACAACCCCTCTAACTTGGCATCAATTTTTATTTTGGCACTTTATCTTCGTTTTGTTCTATTTTGGCACTCCAATCCCATTTTATATGTTCCATTTTAACACAAAAAACCGACCCAGTGTAAAATACAAAGAGCGTGTGTATAAACACTTCTGAGGTTTAATAACTATCCAACTAAATAAGCCAACTATTTTTTAATCCATGTCAACCGAGTCTAACTAAATACCCGGATTCCTAGACTAATAACCCAGATGGGCTATGGGTAAAATAAGAGCCCCTGCTTATTTTCTCTACCCTAATATCGTTCCAAAAATCCTTAGTCATAGATAATGAAACTCTAATCTCGTTCGCAAAATCCATGGTTGTAGGTGATGAAACCACGGATTATAGCTGAACATAATTGGTACGTAAAACCAGTTTCATTTATGCCATAATAGGTACAGGAAAAGGTACACAAACAAAAGGTATACAAGACTTAACAATGGCCTTTTCCGGTACAAATTGAACTTCGACAATGTTGAACCCACTAGAGATATCACCAACATTCTTGAAGTTTGGAACTTCAAGTTTCAGGTGAAGATATGGATTTTAAGAAATTAAAAAGAAAAACAAATAAAGGAACTAAAATACGGCATAACTTTGAAGCTTTTTGGATATGAAGATCGAGAACAACCAAGGAATTTGTTTGGGAGTGTAGATGAAAGAAATAATGAGGAAGGAGGTTGGGCATTTAAAATAGAGCCTCACGCGCTTACCAAGTGAGGAAAATCACCAACGTGACAAGTCAGTTTTTGTGTCAAAATGAAATATATTAAACAGGGTTAGAGTGTTAAAATGGAACAAGATTGAGATAAAGTGTCAAAATGAAAATTGGCGCCAAGTTAGAGGAGCTGTCTATAAATTTGGCCTTAATTATTTGTATGAGGTGTGAATTGTAGTCGAGTTTTAGTAACTTTCCTCTACATTTCCAATCGCGACTATGCTATTAAAGGGGGCACATAGCTTCTTTGGCAACACTAGATAAGTGAAGGAACAAAGCGACACTCCCTGAAAGGCTAAAACTATTTCTTTTATCCTCCCCCACCCCCCCACCCCCACCCCTCCCCCAAATCTCGTTTTTG
>ML251457.1:36444-75878 GCA_005239495.1 Nicotiana undulata | reverse complement strand
CAAAATCTATCATCTCCAGCTCAATAAGATCGGCCGTGGTAACGCGACCACATACCGTGACAAAACAATTCTCATAGACTCGCGCTGCTGTGATAGAATCACCAACCGGAGTTTATACGGAGAACGACTCATGAAGCTGCTCGGGTTTTATCCCAAAACATGAAGCAATAAATGGGGTAACATAGGACAAGGAGGATCCCGGATCAATAAGAGCATAACAATCAAGTGCTTGAACATTCAGAATACCTGTGACAACATCTGGAGAAGCCTCCGCATTCTGGCGACCACTTAAAGCATAGAATCAGCTGGGTTCGCCTCTACCACGAGCCCCACCCCTAATTACACCACGCCCTGCTAGAGCTGGAGGACGCACTGAAGATGTGGCGGCTGAAGAACCGGATGACTGGGCAAACCCTCTACCCATGCCCTGGCTGGGCGCACGGCAGCCCCGCTAAAGATGACCCCTCACCCTACACCTGAAGCATAACGGGCAATTCAGATAACAGACCTCAGTATGGAACCCTCCGCACTGAGGGCACAAAGCCCTCCCCTGTTGTTGGAACCTTCCTCCGGAACGACCTGACTGATGGGGTCTCCTGCTGTCGGATCCTGATCTCCAATGACTATTCGGTTGATGATGGTGTACAGATGGCGGTGCACTGGCTGAAGACTGAGCATAAAACTGGGATGGCCCTGTTGGCCCCCTCCCCTGAACTGGTCTCCCCCCTGAAACTGTGCTCCCTGGATGACCCACCGACCGGGCTATGCTGCTACTCTCTATGGCTGCCCGTATCTTCAGCTTTCTAGCCTCCGTAGCCTGGGCGAACCCCACAATCTTCCCATAATTCATGTCCGAGTGCAAAGCCGCTGTGGCAGCCTCATTCAAAACCAAAAATCCGAGACCCTGAACAAACCGTCGAACTCGAGCATCCATGGTCGACACTAACTGGGGAGCATACTTGGACAACCTCACGAACTCCATGTGGTACTCCCAAACACTCATACTGCCCTGCTTGAGGACCTCAAACTCAGTAGCACGGGCTGCCACAGTCTCGGCAGGCAAAAAGTGATCCATGAACGCGCCCACAAACTCGCTCCATCTAGCCGGAGGACTTCCCTCTCCACGGGAACCCTCCCACATCTCGAACCAGGAATATGATGCTCTCCTCAGCCTGTACGAAGCTAACTCAACCCCCTATGTTCCTGTAGTCTTCATCACCCGAAGGGTCTTGCACATCTCATCAAGAAAATCCTGTGGATCGGCCTCTGTATCCATACCTAAGAACTCTGGAGGGGCCAACTTCAGAAACTGGTTGACTCTGGAGCCGGCGGAATCTCTCTGTCCGCTGGAAGACGCAGGGGTAGCATGAGATCTTTGGGCCTGAGCGGCCACCAATTGAGTTAACATATGGATAGCTCTTCTGAGGTCCCCCTCGGGCATACCGGGACCGGAAGCTGGAACCGTAATGGTATCAGGAATGTCAGTGGGAGGGGTTGCAGCACCCTCCGCCGCCGCAGGAACAGGGATGCTTTGATCCGGATTAGAAGGGTCTAGAAAATTCAAGGTCGGGGAGTAACTCTCACCCGCACTACCAGGTACATGATTCACAGTCCCACTTTGGGTGGCATTGGCCTCAAGGCCGAGTCGAGCTCTCTTCTTTGGTGCCATTGCTGAAACAATTTCGGAACAAAGCACGAATTAGACAAGGACATTTTCACTCTCCACTTCACCGCACGATATAAAATAACAATGAAAAGAGTAATTTCCTAAATGTCCGTGTAGCCCCCTAATTATCAATGTGGTCGACAACACACCGATAAGAAGGGCTCTACTAGACACGGCTCCGAGACATCCTAGGACTCTTTTGAAACCTTAGGCTCTGTTACCAAGTTTGTCACGCCCCAAAACCAAGGGACACGACCGGGTAGTCCTAGTCAAGCGGACCTGGATTCCCTTTTTCCCTCCCACGTATTACCCCGAAGATTCCGTTGTGCATCATTTAATTATAATTAAGACGCATTCTTACAATCTGAAATTAAACCATAGAAGTCTGTCGTTTCCAACAAGTGATACAGTACTTACAAATATACAGAACACACAGTCTACTTTACGTGGTCTACAAGTCATACCGCCCAAAATACATAAGTACATAACCCACAATTACTGTTTACTGAGCCTCTAAGAGTACGATGGAGTTATACAATGCTTGTCGGTAACAAGGCTCCGCCTATACCTTACACAAGTACCAAAATAAGAATCCGGGAGGAAAGGTGGCACGAACCACACTAGGCCCCGAGAGAAGAGGGGATCACCAAAACCGCTGGTAGGACGAAGAGGAGGCACTACTGTCGGTGTGCTGAAGTACCTGCTATAGAACCACCTACAATAATCACAAGAATGTAGCGCCACTGGCAAAAGGGACGTCAGTACATTTGAATTGTACTGGTATGCATGGACAAACTTTACTCTAGTAAACTCAATAATGCACAGGCAAGAGACAGACAGAGAGTCACACAATTACTGCACAAGACATAAAAAGATATACAATGGAAGTTCCACAATTTTCACTTTATCAAAATCACAATTTCAACTCCGTCATTGTCCCTCCTCATATCTCACCCTTATTCCTCCTGTTGCGGCGTGCAACCCGATCCCACCTGATAATTGTTGCGGCACGCAACCCGATCCCTTCTGACAATTACAATCACACCCTTATCACTTCTTACATATCACCCTTATCTCCCCTGTTGCGGCGCGCAACCCGATCCCACCTGACAATTACATCTCATACCAACGATGACAATTCACAGTTCAATCACAGAAGATTTCAGCAATAAGAATACAACTTCTTTACATAGCCTTTAGCATATACACTCATACTCTTGGATTTATTATCCTTTTAGCACCGTTTTTCATAACGTGGTAGTGTGGTGGTCAACTAAAGACAGACAAGTATTACACTTCACACATCACATAATTCGGACAACCAGTTGCACATATTATAACAATACACGTACCGTATGCTCAAACACCACAAGTGATTTTACAAAGATTAAAGTTAGCCATACATACCTGGAGTCGAGTTTCCCTTTTCAACTTTAACCCACAACAACCGAACCGACTAGTACCGTCAATCTAGTTCACAATTAAACATATTCAACTAAGAATTTGAAGTCATGCATTCAATTCGGACTCTCTCAAGCATTTTGTCAAGAACTATGTGAACCCATTAGATTACCAACCCTATCTTTGTGAAGTTTTCCCAAACCCACTCTCTCTTACTATATTAGCACCATTATTAAACATGCATGCAAGATCTTAGCTAATATTTCTAAGAATCAATCCAGGCCAACCCTTCCTTTGTTTAAAAATCAAAAAATTAATGAAAAGAAAGAAAAGGGGTTGGGAACCCTTACCTGCTAGAATGGGGAAGAAGGGGATTACTGGAATTGCCAGGCCTGAGAGACCTTGAAATTCACTTTGATGGAAGGATCACTTCATTTCTCAAGAACTCTCCTTTCCTTCTCTCTATTTGTTCAGAAAACTTGTTAAAATGAAAGGGGGCAGGGGTTAAATGAAACTGGGGTCGGGTATAAAAATTTAGAAAATTAAAAGACCGTGTCGAATATGCGGTCAGGAATGCGATCGCATTCCTGACATGCGGTCCGCATATTGGACCGCAGAATGGCCCCCAGGTGGGCCAAATTTTGAAAACATTCTGCCCGGGTATGCGACCACTATGCGGTCCGCATACACGTTATGCGATCGCATTATGCGTCGCATAACACCCCTTCAGTTGGGCAGTGATCTGCCCGTGTATGCGACCACTATGCGGTCCGCATACACGTTATGCGATCGCATTATGCGTCGCATAACACCCCTTCAGTTGGGCAGTGATCTGCCCGTGTATGCGACCACTATGCGGTCCGCATACACGTTATGCGATCGCATAGTGCGTCGCATAACCCCCAATTTCTGGAAAAATTAAGTTCTTTCAAATCCGGGGTATTTTTACAAAATTAAGGTCCGTTTTAAGAATTTCCACAGAGTTAACCACTCGGGGACTTATTCGGGCATTATTTTAAGCAAGAAATTTTATGGTTCTTTACAACCGATACCTGGATCTGCACATGGGGAAAACATGCGCAGGAAAGGGCGTGAGTACTCCAAATTCGGTACTCTGTAAGTGCCAAGCCTAACCCTAGTCAAGTAGTGACGAGGTCAGGTTAAGGCTCTACTGAGTTTGAAAATAAGAAAGTTAAGTTTGAACAGTGACATATAAATAGCTCAAATAAGCAGAATCTAAAGGAAAGCTGAAAGAAATAATAAAGAAAAGCCCTCGGCTCAGCACAACATATATCTCAACAGCAAATATGCAATGCAGTACAGGGGGAAAGCTCCTGGATCTCAGTTCGTAGTCCCAATTTAAATATGCTATGCAGTACAGGGGGAAAGCTCTCGGATCTCAGTCCGTAGTCCCAATTAAATATGCTATGCAGTACAGGGGGAAAGCTCCCGGATCTCAGTCCGTAGTCCCAATTTAAATATGAGATGCAGAATGCTATCGGATACGGCTTAATTAAACAATTAAAAAAACAGTAGGCAAGGATAAGGTAAAATTACCTAAGCATGGAGCATACAGTAGCAAGTACGGGGAATTCAAGTGATAACAGGTAGGCATGCTCATTCCTATGCTAATTAATCAGTTATAACATGAAGCAGTAATATAGGAATGAAATGAGTTATGTCATGGAAGGAAAAGCGGGAATTTAGCAACCATGACCCCTGTACGCACTCGTCACCTCACGTACATGGTGTCCACATAGTAAAATCAGTATAACAATGCCTAAGGGAAATCCCCAACACAGAGTTAGGCAAGCCACTTACCTTGATTGCGCTAATCAACTCAATACCACGCTCTTGCCACGAGTATCCGACTCCGGGTGGCCCAAATCTATTCAATTCGATTGCATAATATAAATATCACTTCAAGGGAACAAAATAGCTAATTAATTCAAAGTTAATACGTGAAATTAGGAAATTCTCCAAAAAAGTCCCTCGGGCCCACGTCTCGAAATTGGGTAAAAATTATATTTTCCGAACGCCATTCACTCACGAGTCTAACCATATAAGAATCTCTCAAATCGGAGGTCAAACACCCAATCAAAACTAAAAATTTCGGTCTATGAAGTTCCTCCCATTTTTCCCTCCTTCTACCCAAGATTTTCGAAATTAAAGGTGGGAATTAAGATTGGAATCATGGAAATTGATCTATAATGGTTAGAAATTACTTACCCAAGTTACTCAGGTGCAAATGCCTCCAAAAAATCGTCTCTCCCGAGCTCTCAAAATAAAAAATGGTGAAAATAACATAAACCCTCGGAATTGGACTTTTAAAAGACTGCCCAGTCATTTCTACTATGCGATCGCGTACAAAGAGTCGCGATCACGGAGTGTAAACCCACACGCGCCAGAAATCTTCTTACGCGAACGCGGCTAAGGGTCTGCGATCGCGTACCTTCACGCTCCAGAGCTTCGTGATCGCGGTTGGGGCCTCGTGACCGCACAGAACAAAATATTGGAACTTCCCCAGACCACTGATACACTATGCGACCGCGATATAGGGCATGCGATCGCGAAGGTAAATCTTCCAACAAACTGATATCGCGGTCACCATCTTGCGATCACAGAGAACAATTCCAGGCCTCCCTGCATTTACCTTATGCGATCGCGGAGGGAGACCTGCGATCACAATGAACAAAAAGCTGCTGGTGAAAACTAGCAAAACCATCAAGGAGTTTTAGGCCAAAAATGCCCTTTTGAACACCCGAAACACACCCCAGGCCTCCGGGACTTCAACCAAAACCACCAAATGACCCTAATACCTCATTCAAAATTTGTTGAGCCTTAAAAACACGTCTCCTAACATCAAAATCATCAAATATGCATAGATTTAAGCCTAAGAACTTATGAAATTTCTAAAATTCACATTCGATGCCGAAACATGTCTAAACTTATTCGAATGACCTCAAATTTTGCACACAAGTCATAAATGACATTACGGACCTACTGTCTCTTTCAGAATTCCATTCCGAGTCCAATAATAAAATCTCACCTATCAGTCGAATCGTCGAAATTCCAACTTTTCCCAATTCAAGCCTAAATCTACAACCGACCTCGAAAACATATTCCGAACACGCTCCTAACCCTGAAATGACCCAACAGAGCTAACAGAGTCGACTGAATTCCATTCCGGATCCATCTTCACACAGCTCTAGCTACGGCTTGATTTCAAAAGCTAAAATCCACATTTAAAGACTATGTGTCCAAAATCACTTCGGATTTCACCACTCAACGCTCCAACAAGTTTCAATAACATAAAAAGCCATGGGAGAAGTAGTTATTAGGGGATCGGGGCACTAATTCTCAAAACGACCGACGGGGTCGTTACAGCGGAGTAGTATTTTCGCCGGTTTTCAGATAAGTAACGCTTCCAAACTTGGAACTGAGGATTTGAAACCCCAAATTATCTGATATTTGATGTTAATTAAGGTGACGCACTTGCCAAGTGAGGGGCATGCAGGCGTACACCGAATATTTGTGGCCTGGCTCATCCCTTGGCACTGCCTAATGATCAATTCAGGCTGATACTTGTACTGTGAAGGTTGCATTTACCTTGAACGTATTAGAAATCATGTTAAGTATAAATGTTAAGTCTTCATGCCGATATGTTTAGACCGGAATGGTCGATTGTTGCTGTCTCTATCTACGATTATTTGTTTTCATGTACTCAGTCCTGTTATAGTATATGTTTTATACCTTAGTCTCAGAAGTTTCTAGTTATTTCTATATTATCATTGTTTTGGGCTGATTGTTCTATTTGAGAGCATTGTGAGTGAGACTGGAAAGTATTGATTGAGTAAGGCTTGGAGCTTGGTTTTGAGACAGTTATGAGGTCGGACTACATACTGCAGCGATCACTGAATCATGCCTTCGTTGGCTTGATATAGCGCTTGGGCTTACAGGAGCCCCTCCGGAGTCTTTACCCCCCAGTGAGCGCACAGATATTGAGGGATGGATTTTACCTAGGCATGGATCATGCCCGAAGCTATTGATATATATCGAGGGATGGATCGTCCCTGGACATGGATCTTGTCTGAGTGATATGTTCCGGAGATGGATCTTCTCCGTGGGGCTGGACTAGCCTTTTCCTCAGTACTCGGTGACTACGTCACTTGGGATTATGAATAATCTGAGATGGACCTTCCCTGGGCCTGAAGGCCATTTCTAGTACTGAGTGGACTTCCTTATGAGAGTAGGGATACTGTGTACATATCATTTCTGATTTTTTATGATCATATGTTGGTATGTAGAGTTTACCGACATAATTCGGTGAATATTTCTTATTTTTCTGTCATATTATTGTCATGTTCAAGATATATACTGTTGTTCATAAACATCGGAGGTTTAGTCTGTCACTACCTCTCAGTCCATAGTTTGGTTTCGTTACTAGTGAGTTGGTGTACTCACGTTACCCCCTACACCTTGTGTGCAGATCCAGGCATCCCGGGACTTGGCTCTAGTCATTGAGTAGCGGAAGTTTCCATCAGAGTTGTCGAGGTAGCAGCTGGCGTCCGTGATCTCGTCATCTCTTTCCTATTCTACTGTCGTTATTTATTTTTCAGACTATGTTGGTCATTTCTCTTTTAGTTACATTATGTATTAGCAGCTCATGACTGTGTGACACTAGATCCGGGATTTGTTCGATTTGAGTTTTGTTCATAAATTGCTTTAACTTCAGATTTCTTATTGTTATTATCTTTAGACTTATTAAGAAAATTGTATTTCACTAGTAACTGGACCTAGTTTAGATATATATGGGTGGCTGGCCTGGTACTACGACAGCCGCCATCACGACTCCGAAAATGGGTCGTGACAAGTTGGTATCAGAGCTCTAGGTTGAATAGGTCTCAACAATCATGAGTAGGTTTAGTAGAGTCTTGCGGATCGGTACGGAGACGTTTGTACTTATCTTCGAGAGGCTACAGAACCCTTAGCAAAATTCCATGTTTTTTGAAATATAACGTGCGACTCTGTTGAATTCTGGAACTAAACTTCTGTTCTTTTCATTCCCTCACAGATGGTGAGGACTCGTGCTACCGATAGTAGTGATCAGACACCAGCAGGACCATCCAGAGATCGAGGCCGTGGCAGAGGGAGGGGTGTAGCCCGTTCAGCAGCCGGGGTAGCACCTGTGGACCCTCCCATTGCTCAAGATAAGGTCCCCACAGCTGAGATTCCAGCGGGGCAGGCTCAGTCTCTAGAAGTGCCCATTATGATACCGGGTCTTCAGGAGACCCTAGCCCAGATCTTGACGGTGTGCACCAGCTTGGCACAGGTCGTCACTATGTCCACTACTGCCACTACTTCTCAGGCCGGGGGAGGCATTCAAACTCCAGCTGCCCGGACACCTGAGCAGGTCACCCAGGGACTTCAGACACCTGGGGCAGTTCTAGTGCAGTCGATTGCTCCGGTACAGGATTATGTGGTCCCAGCTTTAGCTGATGATGAGCAGCGTAGGTTGGAGAGGTTCAGTAGACTCCATCCTCCAGCCTTTAGTGGTACAGAGGGCGAGGATGCCCAGGCCTTCTTGGACAAGTGTCAGAGGATACTACGCACAACAGGGATATTAGAGGCCAGTGGGGTCCCATTTACTACCTTCCAGTTTTCAGGAGCTGACTTGCTTGGTGGGAGGCCTGTGAGAGGAATAGACTCGCTGATGCAGCTCTCCTTACATGGCACCAGTTCTCCATTCTCTTTTTGGAGAAGTATATACCGCAGTCCCGCAGAGAGGAGCGACGTAGAGAGTTCGAGCAGTTGCGTCAAGGAGACATGGTCGTGACACAGTATGAGATGACGTTCTCTGAGTTAGCCTGTCATGCCATCTGGCTAGTCCCCACAGACAAAGAGAGGATCCGGAGGTTTGTTGATAGTCTCACTTACCAGCTATGGATTTTTCTGACCAGGGAGAGGGTATTTGGCGTTTCTTTTGAGGACGTAGTTGACATAGCCAGGGAGATTGAGTCAGTGCACCTCCAGGAGCGTGTAGAGAGAGAGGCTAAGAGGCCTCGAGGATCTGGTAGCTATGGTGGTGTTCACTCGGGAGGTCAGTCTCAGCATAACAGAGGTTGTCCATTCAGGCCTCCCCAGCCAGCTCGTCCAGTTTACAGTGGTGCTTCATCAGGACACGATCCCCGTAGCTTCCACTCGGGTCGTTCATCATTCAATGCACTTTTATCCCAGAGCTCATCCCGACCACCATCAGTTCAGGGTTCTTCAGCACATGGCTCTTCTAGCATCTACTATGGTTCTAGGGGTTCCCTTCAGTCCCCACCGTTATTTGCTGAGAGGGGTTGCTTCGAGTGTGGGGATTTGGGTCACATCAAGAGCTATTATGCCCGCCTTTCTGGTAGTTCATTTCAGCACAGGATCCAGCCTCCAGCTTCAGCACCAGTTTCTGCACCACCCGCTCAGGCAGCCAGGGGTGGAGGCTAGTCAGTTAGAGGCCGCCCTAGAGGGGGAGGTCGATCAGGTGGAGGACATGCCGGTTTCTATGCACTTCCGTCCAGACCAGATGCCATAACTTCAGATGCAGTGATTACAGGTATTATCTCAGTCTTCCACCGAGATGCTTCGGTATTATTTGATCCTGGTTCCACGTATTCATATGTTTCATCATACTTTGCACATTTCTTGGATACGCCCCGTGAGTCCTTGATTTCGTCTCTTTATGTGTCTACTCAGATGGGGGATACTGTTGTGGTGGACCGGGTGTACCGGTCTAGTGTTATATCTATTGGGGGTCTGGAGACCTGGGCAGATCTATTATTGCTTAGCATGGTTGACTTCGATGTGATTTTGGGCATGGATTGTCTATCTCTATACCATTCTATTCTTGAATGTCACCCCAAGACCGTGACCTTAGCTATGCCCGGAGTGCCGAGGATTGAGTGGAGATGTTTGGTGGAGTATGTGCCTAGAGGGTGATATCCTTTCTAAAGGCTCAGCGTATGGTTGGGAAGGGATGTGAGCCTTATCTGGCCTTTGTGAGAGATGTTAGTGGCGAGGCCCCTTCTATTGATTCTGTTCCTGTGGTCCGTTAGTTCCTGGACGTTTTCTCTACAGACGTGCCAGGCATACCACCTAACAGGGACATTGATTTTGGTATTGACTTGTTACCAGACACCCAGCCTATCTCTATTCCACCTTACCGCATGGCTCTAGCAGAGTTGAAAGAATTGAAAGAGCAGCTTCAGGAACTCCTACATAAGGGGTTCATTCGGCCTAGTGTGTCACCTTGGGGTGCGCCAGTGTTGTTCGTAAAGAAGAAGGATGGTTCTATGCGCATGTGTATTGACTAAAGGTAGCTGAGCAAGGTTACGGTTAAGAACCGATATCCTTTGACCCGTATTGATGACTTGTTTGACCAGCTTCAGGGATCTAGGGTGTTCTCCAAGATTGACTTGAGGTCTAGGTACCATCAGCTGAAGATTCGGGATTCTGATATTCCGAAGACTGCTTTCAGGACCAGATATGGTCATTACGAGTTTCTGGTTATGTCATTCGGGCTAACCAATGCCCCAGTCGCGTTCATTCCCTTGATGAACATCGTGTTTCAGCCTTACCTTGATTCATTCGTCATTGTGTTGATTGATGACATCCTGGTGTATTCTCGTAGCCAGGAGGAGCATGCTCAGCATTTGAGGGTTGTGCTGCAGAAGTTGAGAGAGGAGAAGCTGTAGGTAAAGTTCTCCAAGTGTGAGTTTTGGCTTGGTTCAGTAGCTTTCTTGGGGCACGTGGTATCTAGTGAGGGTATTCAGGTGGAGCCGAAAAAGATAGAGTCGGTGCAGAGTTGGCCCAGAATGTCCTCAGCTACAGAGATTAGGAGTTTCCTTGGGTTGGCGAGTTATTACCGTCGTTTAGTGGAGGGATTTTCTTCTATTGCTTTACCACTGACCAGATTGACCCAGAAGGGTGCTCCATTCAGATGGTCTGATGAGTGTGAGGAGAGCTTTTAGACGCTCAAGTCAGCATTGACTACAACTCCGGTATTGGTCTTGCCTACTGGTTCGGGTTCTTACACAGTCTATTGTGATGCTTCTAGAGTTGCCTTGGGAGCGGTTCTGATGCATGACAATAGGGTGATTGCCTACGCGTCCAGACATTTGAAGGTGCACGAGAAGAATTATCCAGTGCACGATCTTAAGCTAGCTGCCATTGTTCATGCTTTGAAGATTTGGCGTCACTATTTGTATGGGGTGCAGTGTGAGATTTTCACTGACCATCGTAGCTTGCAATATCTAATGAAGCAGAAGGATCTGAATTTACGTAAGAGGAGATGGTTGGATCTTCTCAAGGATTATGACCTCACCATTATATATCATCCGGGGAAGGCCAATGTAGTGGTCGATGCTCTGAGTCGCCGAGCATAGAGTTTGGGGAATCTAGCCTATCTTTCAGCAGCAGAGCGACCCTTGGCACGTGATGTTCAGGCCTTAGCAGGGCAGCTTGTGAGATTGTATTTGTCAGAGCCTCCGCGGGTATTAGCTAGCATGGCTTCCCGGTCTACTTTCTATGATCAGATTAGAGCGCGGCAGTATGATGACTGGCACTTGTTGGTTCTTCAGGACTGGGTCCGTTGAGGTGATACCAGGGATGTGACTATAGGTGATGATGGGGTTATGAGGATTCAGGGTCGTATTTTGTGTGCCCAATGTAGATGGGATTCGAGAGTTGATATTAGCAGAGGCCCATAGCTCGCGCTATTCCATCCATCCGGGTGCCGCGAAGATGTACTAGGACCTGAGACAGCAGTATTGGTGGAGGCGGATGAAGAGAGATATTGTTGAGTATGTAGCACAGTGTCTCAACTGCCAGCAAGTCAAGTATGACCACCAGAGACTAGGTGGATTGCTTCAGGAGTTAGTTATTCCGGAGTGAAAGTGAGAGCGGATCACCATGGACTTTGTAGTAGGGATTCCACGGACTTCGAAGGGATTTGATGCTATTTGGGTCATTGTGGATCAATTGACCAAGTCCGCGCATTTCATTCCTGTCATTACTACGTATACTTCGGAGAGATTAGCTGGTATTTACATCAGGGAGATTGTCTGATTGCATGGAGTCCTAGTTTCTATCATTTATGACAGAGGTACTCAGTTCACATCTCAGTTTTGGAGGGTCGTTCAGAGGGGTATGGGTACTCAGGTAGAGTTGAGCACAACATTTCATCCTCAGACCGACGGGAAGTCAGAGCGGACTATTCAGATCTTGGAGGATATGTGTGCCTGCCTGTGTGATTGATTTTGGTGGCTCGTGGGATCTGTTTCTGCCACTAGCAGAGTTTGCATATAATAACAGCTACTAGTCTAGTTTTCAGATGGCGCCGTATGAGGCTTTATATGGTAGGAGGTGTAGATATCCGGTTGGTTGGTTCGAGCCCGATGAGGCTAAGCTATTAGGCACAAATTTGGTTCAGGATGCGTTGGAGAAGGTGAAGTTGATTCAGGAGCGACTTCGCACGGCGCAGTCCAGGCAGAAGAGTTATGCGGACCGGAAGGTCCTGGATATGTCTTATATGAAGGGTGACAAGGTACTGCTGAAGGTTTCACCCATGAAGGGTGTTATGAGGTTCGGGAAGAGGGGAAAGCTGAGTCCCAGGTTTATTGGTCATTTTGAGGTGCTTCAGAAGGTTGGAGAGGTGGCTTATAGACTTGCCTTGCCACCCAGCTTGTCTACTGTTCATCCGGTATTCCATGTGTCGATGCTCCGGATGTATGTTGGCGACCCGTCTCATGTTTAACTTCAGCACAGTTTAGCTCGAGGATGATATGTCATATGAGGTGGATCCAGTGGCTATTTTGGCTCGCGAGGTAAGAAAGCTGAGGTCCAAGTACATAACTTCAGTTCAGGTTCAGTGGAGAGGTCAGCCAGTGGAGGAGGCTTTTGGGAGACCGAGCGGAAGATGCGGAGAAAATATCCTTACTTGTTTGAGACTCCATGTATGTTTCTAGACCCGTTCGAGGACGAACATTTGTTTAAGAGGGGGAGAATGTAACGATTCGGTCGGTCGTTACGTAGAACATGCATTATTTTCACTGTTCTTCCTTGTCACATGGGCTGATACTGAGTGACTGTGAGGTTGCCTGATGGGATAATATTGAGTGACTGTGAGGTTGACTAAAGGGATGATATTGAGTGACTGTGCGGTTGCCTGATGGGCTGATACTGAGATTGTTATGAGAAATGATTTTGGCCCGAGAGGCAGATTTATGATAAATTTTACTGAGTTTTTGACTACGATTCACTTCGTTTTTTCAAACTGATTTTACTAAGAGTTTTACTGAGATATATTGATATTATACTTATTTCAAACTTATTTCAAAGGATTTCTGGAAAACGGTTTTCGAGCTTATGTATTTGATGAATACTTATGGTGACTTGGTGATTTACTGTTTTTGTGAATTGGTGTATATGTGCTGTGTGTTCGTATTTCTCAGACTGTGATTTATTTTCATTACTTTTGAGTTGGCGTACTCGTCATTACTCCCTGTGCCTCTATGAACAGATCCAGGTACCGGCTCGGAGCAGTAGCTGTCTTTGTTCGTTAGCAGCAGTTTTATAGGATTTTGAGGTAGCTGTCCAGCGTCCACAACTTCTCCATTTCCCTTCCGTATTTAGTTTTAGAATTTCATTCCTATACTGTATTTAAGACATTAGTAGAGTTAGTTTTATTTCGTAGATGCTCGTGACCATGTTGACTCCAGTCTTGGGAGGTTTTGTTTAGAGTGTTTAGACTACTATTGGGGCGCTACGACTTAAAGGAATTATTTTATGCTATGTTGTTGTTTATTATTGAATTGTGAATTACTATAATTGAACAAAATGTGTAGTAATGTGATGGGCGGCTAGCCTAGTTCCACGATAGGCGCCATCACGACCTGTTAGGATTTGGGATCGTGACAAGTTGGTATAAGAGCACTAGGTTACATAGGACTCAACAGTCATGAGCAGGTTCAGTAGAGTCTTGCGGATCGGTACGAAGACGTCTATACTTATCTTCGAGAGGCTGTAGAATTCTTAGGAAAAATCTCATTTTCTTGAACTCTTTCGTGCCAATCTATTGATTCTTGAAATCTAAACTTACGTTGTTTCATTCTCTCACAGATGGTGAGGACACGCAATACCGATGAGGGTGAACAGACACCATCCAGACTCACAAGGGCTCAGGGCCGTGGTAGAGGTAGGGGACAAGCCCGCGCAGCAGCCGGGACCGTACCCCAGGATCCCCCTATCGTTCAGGATCAGTTCCCACCAATGGTGCTCCAGCGGGATAGGCTCAAGCACCGGCAGTGCCATTGTTATTCCGGGTCTTCAGAAGACCCTGGCTCAGATATTGACGGTGTGCTCCAGTTTAGCTCAGGTAGTTGCTATGTCCACTACTGCCACTGCAGCTCAGGTCGGGGGAGGCAATCAGACTCCAGTTTCCCGGACACCTTAGTAGGCTGTACGGGGTACTCAGACACTGGCAGCATTCCCAGCTCAGCCGGTTTCCCCAGTTCAGGACTATGTGGTTCCAGCTATGCTTGAGGATGAGCAGCGTAGGCTGGAGAGGTTCAGTAGACTTAAGCCTCCGACTTTGAGCGGCACATAGGGTGATGATGCCCAAGGTTTTCTGGATAAATGTCAGAGGATATTGCGTACTACGGGTATTTTGGAGACCAGTGGGGTCTCATTTGCTACATTTCAGTTTGCGGGTGCTGCATTCACTTGGTGGGAGGCATTGGAGAGGCGTAGGCCGGTTGTTTCAGCACCACTCACATGGAAGTAGTTCACCACGATCGTTTTGGAGAAGTATGTTTCTCAGTCCCACAGAGAAGAGCAGTGTTGACAGTTTGAGCAGCTGCGCCAGGGAGAGTTGTCAGTTACTCAGTACTAGATAAGGTTTTCCGAGTTGGCTAGACGTGCTTCTGAGTTTGTCCCTACTGATAGGGAGAGGATTAAGAGGTTTGTAGATGGTCTTACTTATCAACTTAGGATCTTGATGACCAGAGAGAGAGTGTCTGGAGCTACATTTGAGCAGGTAGTTGACATTGCTCGAGACATTGAGTCGGTTCGTAGGCAGGAGCGTGAGGAGAGGGAGGTCAAGAGGCCTCGAGGATAAGGTAGCTTCAGTGGTTCCCCTTCTAGAGGGCAATTTGAGCACAGTAGAGGTCGTCCATTTTGGACCTCTACAGCCAGTTCACCCAGCTTACAGTGGTGTATCTTCGGGGCAGGGTCCTCGCAGTTCTCATCAGGGATGTTCATCTTTTAGTGCCCTTCTAGCTCAGAACTCCGCCCGAGCATCATCTTATCAGGGTTCTTCTATGTATGGTTCGTCTGGTGGTTATCATGGTAGCAGGGGTTTTCGCCAGTTTTTGTTTCCAGCTCCAGGTAGTTGTTATAAGTGCGGAGAGTTCGGACATGAGTGGAGGTAGTGTCCCCGTCGTCCTATTAGTTCATCTCAACAGAGGGTTCAGCCATCGGCTTCAGCCCCAGTCACATCACCACCTACCCAGGAAGCCAGGGGTGGTGGTCAGGAAGCTAGAGGCCGCCCTAGAGGGGGAGGTCGAGCAGGTGGAGGCCAGCCACGTATTTATGTACTTCTGGCTAGGCCTGATGCTATGGCCTCAGATGCGGTGATTACATGTACTGTTTTAGTTTGTCAAAGTGATGCTTTGGCTTTATGTGACCCTAGTTTCACGTACTCTTAAGTTTCGTCGTATTTTGCTCACTTTCTGAATATGCCACGTGAGTCTTTATTTACGTCTGTTTATGTTTCGACTTCGGTAGGCGATACTATTATTGTGGACCGTGTGTATCGGTCGTGTCTTATATCTATTGGGGTCTGGAGACCCGAGTGGACTTGATGTTACTCAGTATGGTCGATTTTGATGTAATTCTGGGTATGGATTGGTTATCCCCATGTCATGCTATCCTTGATTGTCACGCTAAGACCGTGACCTTAGCTATGCCCGGAGTTTTGAGAGTTGAGTGGAGAGGGTCTATAGAGCACGTACCTAGCAGAGTGATTTCTTATTTAAAGGCTTAGCGTATGGTTGAGGAAGGGTGTGAATATTATCTTGCGTTTGTGAGGGATGTTAGTAGCGAGACTCCATCTGTTGATTATGTTCCTGTAGTCCATGATTTTATTGATGTATTCCATGCAGACCTGCCAGGCATGCCACCTGACAGGGATATTGATTTTGGTATTGACCTCGTGCCATACACTCAGCCTATCTCTATTCCACCTTACCGCATGGCACCAACGGAGTTGAAAGAACTGAAAGAGAAACTTCAAGAACTCTTAGATAAGGGGTTCATTCACCAAGTGTGTCACCTTGGGGTGCGCCGGTGTTGTTTGTGAAAAAGAAAGACGGATCCATGTGTATGTGTATTGATTATAGGTAGCTGAATAAGGTTACGGTGAAGAATCGTTATCCTTTGCCTCGTATTGATAACTTATTTGATCAGCTTCAGGGAGCTAAGGTGTTCTCCAAGATCGACTTAAGGTCTGGGTGTCATTAGTTAAAGATTGGGGATTTTGACATTCCGAAGACTACTTTCAGGACCAGATATGGTCATTATGAATTCCTAGTTATGTCATTTGGGATGACCAATGCCCCCGTCGCGTTAATGCAATTGATGAACAATGTGTTTCATCCTTACCTTGATTCGTTCGTCATTGTGTTCATTGATGACATCCTGGTTTTTTCTCGTAGCCAAGAAGAGCATGCTCAACACTTGAGGATTATGTTACAGAGATTGAGGGAGGAGAAGCTTTACTCAAAATTCTCCAAGTGTGAGTTTTGGCTTGGTTCAGTAGCTTTCTTGGGGCACGTGGTGTCTAGTGAGGGTATTCAGGTTGATCCAAAGAAGATTGAGGCAGTGTAGATTGGCCCAGACCGTCTCAACTATTGAGATTAGGAGTATCCTTGGTTTGGAATGTTATTACCGTTGCTTTGTGGAAGGATTTTCTTCTATTGCTTCACCATTGACCAGATTGACCCAGAAGGGTGCTCCATTCATATGGTCTGATGAGTGTGAGGAGAGCTTTCAGAAGCTCAAGTCAGCATTTACCACAGCTTCGGTACTAGTTTTGCCTACTGGTTCGGGTTCTTATATAGTCTATTTTGATGCTTCTAGAGTTGGTTTGGGAGGAGTATTGATGCAGGACGGTAGGGTGATTGCCTACGTGTCTAGACATTTGAAGGTGCACGAGAACAATTATCCAGTGCACGATCTTTAGTTAGCTGCCATTGTTCATGCCCTAAAGATTTGGCGCCACTACTTGTATGTAGTGCAGTGTGAGATTTTTACCGACCATCGTAGCTTGCAGTACCTGCTGAGGCAGAAGGACTTGAATTTGCGTAATAGGAGGTGATTAGAGCTTCTCAAGGATTATGATCTCACCATTTTGTATCATCCGGGGAAGGCCAATGTAGTGGCCGATTCTTTGAGTCATAGGGACGAGAGTTTGGGGAGTCTAGCTTACCTGTCAATAGTAGAGCGACCTTTAGCACTTGATGTTCAGGCTTTAGCGGGTCAGTTGGTGAGATTGAATTTGTCAGACCCTCCGCGGGTATTAGCTAGCATAGCTTCCCGATCTTCTCTTTATGATCATATTAGAGCTCGGCAGTATGATGATCCGCATTTGTTAGTACTTTCGGATAGGGTCCGTCGGGATGATGCCAGGGATGTTACTATTGGTGATGACAGATTTATGAGGATGCAGGGCCGTATTTGCGTGCTCAATATGGATGGTCTTCGAGAGTTAATATTAGTAGAGGCCCATAGCTCGTGGTATTCTATCCATCGGGGGTGCCGCGAAGATGTATCAGGATCTGAGATAGCAGTATTGGTGGAGGTGGATGAAAAGAGATATTGTTGAGTATGTAGCACGGTGTCTCAACTGCCAGCAGGTCAAGTATGAGCACCAGAGACTAGGTGGATTACTTCAGAGGTTAGATATTCCGGAGTGGAAGTGGGAGCGGATCACCATGGACTATGTAGTTGGGCTTCCACAGACTTCGAAGGGTTTCGATGCTATTTGGGTCATTGTGGATAGATTGACCAAGTTCGCGCACTTCATTCCTGATGGTACTACTTATACTTCAGAGCGGTTAGCTGGTATTTACATTAAGGAGATTGTCCGATTGCATGGAGTTCCGGTTTCTATTATTTCTGATAGAGGTACTCAGTTTTGGAAGGCCGTACAGAGAGGTATGGGTACTGAGGTAGAGTTGAGCACAACATTTCATCCTCAGACCGTCGGGCAGTCGGAGCGGACTATTCAGATCTTGGAGGACATGTTGCGTGCCTGTGTGATTGATTTTGGTGGCTCGTGGGATCAGTTTCTGCCACTAGCAGAGTTTGCATATAATAACAGCTACCAGTCTAGTTTTCAGATGGCCCCGTATGAGGCTTTGTATGGTTGGAGGTGTAGATCTCCGGTTGGTTGGTTCGAGCCTGGTGAGGCTAAGTTATTGGGCACGGATTTGATTCAGGATGCGTTGGAGAAGGTGAAGTTGATTCAGGAACCACTTCGCACGGCGCAGTCTAGGCAGAAGAGTTATGCGAACCGAAAGGTCCGGGATGTGTCATTTATGGAAAGTGATAAGATGGTGCTGAAGGTATCACCCATAAAGGGTTTTATGGGGTTCGGGAAGAGTGGAAAGCTGAGTCCTCGGTTTATTCGTCCTTTTGAGGTACTTCAGAAGGTTGGAGAGGTGGCCTATAGACTTGCCTTGCCACCCAGCCTATCGAGTGTTCATCCGGTATTTCATGTGTCGATGCTCAGGAAATATGTTGTTGACCCGTCTCATGTGTTAGATTTCAGCACAAATCAGCTCGAGGGTGATATGTCATATGAGGTAGAGCCAGTAGCAATTTTGGATCGTCAGGTCAGGAAGTTGAGGTCTAAGAATATAGCTTCAGTGAAGGTACAGTGGAGAGGTCAGCCAGTGGAGAAGGCCACTTGGGAGACCGAGCGGGAGATGCAGAGCAAATATCCTCACTTGTTTGAGACTCCATGTATGTTTCTTGACCCGTTCGAGGACGAACGTTTGTTTAAGAGGGGGAGAATGTAACGAACCGGTCTGTCGTTACGTAGAACCTATATTATAATTACTGTTATTTCCTTGGCATAGAATGGTTGTAGTGTTCTTGATGTGTTAGAGTTGGTAGGCTCGGAATCGGAATGGTTATAATAAGAATTTAGTCACTTAGTCTTTAAAACTAACCTTAGAGTTGGAAAGGTCAACTGAGAGTTGACTTATTGGTAAATGACCTCGAAATGCGGATTTTATGGCTCAAATAGCTTCGATAGGTGATTTGGAACTTAGGAGTGTATTCAGAATAATTTTATGATGTCCGGTGTAGAATTAGGCTTGAATTAGCGAAAGTTAGTTTTTGGCGATTTTCGGTTGGCAGTGGAAAATAGGCTATCGGGGTTGAAATGGAATTCCGAAAGTTTGAACAGGTTCGTAATGTTTTTTTGGATATGTCTGCAAAAATTTCATGTCAATCGGAGTTGTTTTGGATAGTTTCGGCATCGTTGGTGGATTTTAAAATTTTCAAAGTTTTTAGGCTTGAATCCGATGTGATTTTGGTGTTTTGAGGTTATATTTAGTGTTTTGAGAGTCCAACTAAGTTTGAATGATCATTTATGATGTGTTGGTATAATTGGTTGGGGGTCCCGAAGGGCTCGGGATTGATTTCGGATGGTTAACGGGCACTTTTGGACTTAGGAGAAATGTTGTTTTTCTGATTTTTCTGCAGCAGAAATTTATTCATTGCGATCGCGAGGAATTGTCCGCGATCGCGTAGGGTTAAATTGGGCCAGGGTGAATTTGTTAAATGCGATCGCAGTGCATGGGTTGCGATCGCGTAGCACTAGAGGTCAGTTCAGTACGATCGCGTGGGATAAGTCGCGATCGCGTAGAGTTAGAGGGGGGCGCGTGTGGGGGCTGGTCATGTGTGCTTCGCGATCGCGTGGGCAGAGTCGCAATCGCGTACGTTCAGGTCCTAAGGAACTGCGATTGTGTGGCATATGTTGCGATCGCAGAGAGTATAAATGGGCAGCTGAGGAGTTATGCTTCGCGATCGCGCAGTGGGTCCCGCGATCGCAATGAGTAAAGGCCTGGACAGTATAAAAATAAACCTTTCGTGACCATTAACCCTTTTACACCATTTTTGTACGGAAAGAGAGCTTTTGAGGCGATTTTGAAGAGGGGAAATCATCGTTCTTCACAGAGGTAAGTATTTTGGACCTTAAAACTCGATTATAGGTGATTAAGGAACATAATCTCAGTGTTTCATTCATGAAAATCAGTAGAAAAAGAGGGAGTTAGGGCTTGAGATTATGAGACCTTTAGGGTTCGATTTGAGGGGTCAAAGGAACTCCGAATTTAGCGTTATTTATATGTACGGACTCGTGAGATGACTAAGAACGTTTTGGTATAAAAATTTCTGAGTTCTTAGACGCGAGCCCGGGGTTCGAGTTTTAGCAAATTTCGGGTTTTTAGCTAAAATTGGTATTTTTCAGTTGGAATTCATTCCTGAAGCATAAATTGATGATAAAAATCTGAACTTGGTAGGTTTGGAGCATTCGGAAGTTTGTTCGAAAGGCAAGCGTATTGCAGAATAGCTTATGGGCTAGCTTGAGGTAAGTAATGTCTTTAAATCATGTCCTGAGGATATGAAACCCCAGACTCTGCACCCTTTCACGGGTTTTGGAATGCAAAGGTTGGAACTTTGGAAATATATTCCCTATTTAGGAAACTATTGAGTTGCGAAATCAATTTTTAAGCCTATGCTTAATAGTATTGATATATTTTGATATGATTTGGGTTTTGAGCCATGTTTGGGGCCTAATGCCGATCTGTTTACCCCTTGGGGGCTGTTTTTACTATTTTCCTCACTTGATATGTTTTTGATTTTTACTCAGTCTTTCTTGATAATTGTTTTGACACTAAGAGTATTTTGATACTATTTATTTAAAATGAAACACTGTTTTTGGGTCGAGAACCCAGTATATTTATGGCCTGAAGGGCATGTTGAGAGTGTCTGGCTGAGTGAGGCTGCAGGCCATTACTGTGAGGATATTGTGATATGAGAGAGGCTGCTGGCCAATATTGTGTGTGATTTATGCCATGCTTTGGCTTGTTATAGCGCTTGGGCTGTAGGAGCCCCTCCAGAGTCTGTACACACCCCGGTGAGCGCAGGTACCTAATGAGTGATGTTGCCTGCGGGGCTGATACTGAGTGACTGTGAGGTTTCCTGATGGGCTTATATTGAGTGACTGTGAGGTTTCCTGATGGGCTGATATTGAGTGACTGTGAGGTTGCCTGATGGGCTGCTACTGAGATTGTTATGAGAAATGATTTTGGCCCGAGGGGCAGATTTATGACAAATTTTACTGAGTTTTTGACTACGATTCACTTCATTTTTCAAATTGATTTTGCTGAGAGTTTTACTGAGATATATTGATATTATACTTGTTTCAAAGGATTTCTGGAAAACGGTTTTCGAACTTATGTATTTGATTAATACTTATGGTGACTTGGTGATTTACTATTTTTGTGAATTGGTGTATATGTGATGTGTGTTCGTATTTCTCAGGCTGTGATTTATTTTCATTACTACTGAGTTGGCGTACTCGTCATTACCCCCTGTGCCTCTATGAACAGATCTAGGTACCGGCTCGGAGTAGTAGCTGTCTTTGTTCGTTAGCAGCAGTTTTACAGGATTTCGAGGTAGCTGTCCAGCGTCCACCACTTCTCCATTTCGCTTCCGTATTTAGTTTTAGCATTTCATTCCTAGACTGTATTTAAGACATTAGTAGAGTTAGTTTTATTTCGTAGATGCTCGTGACCATGTTGACTCCAGTCTTGGGAGGTTTTGTTTAGAGTGTTTAGACTATTATTGGGGCGCTACGACTTAATGGAATTATTTTATGCTATGTTGTTGTTTATTATTCAATTGTGAATTAGTATAATCGAACAAAATGCGTAGTAATGTGATTGGCGGCTAGCCTAGTTCCACGATAGGCGCCATCATGACCTGTTAGGATTTAGGGTCGTGACAGATTACTCGAATTTGGTTTTATTGCATTAAACTATTCTAGTTTTCTTCATTTAATCAAGGAAATTGAGTGAGAAATGAAGGGAAATGGGGGGAAAGTCCCCCAATTAAATTTCTTAGTTTTGAACGGGTTTTAGACATCGGATTTAGATGATTTTTTACGAGTGATCTCGTAAGTGAATGGGTGTTCTAAATTGGTAATTTTTACCCGATTCCGAGTCGTGGGCTTGTGGAGACTTTTTGGGCGTTTTTCCTATTTTCTTGTCTTAGCTTCGAATTCATTAGCTAAAGTAGTTACTTGTAGTTATATTTACATTATGCAATTGATTTTATTAGATTTGGGCCATTCGGAGTTGGATACTCGTAGCAAGCGCATGGTTTTTGATTGATTTGAGCGATTAGAGGTTAGTGGTTTGCCTAACCTTGTGTGGGGGAACTACCCCTTAGGATTTTATGTACTGTTTGATGTAGAAGCGCCGTGTACGTGAGGTGACAAGTACGTACACGGGCTATTGTTGTAAAACCCCCATTTTTCTATAAATCATAAATTGTTTTCTCTTTGATTGAACTGCACTACGATGTTTAATTTCCTTTCTAAGATTAGGAAAGCATGACTATGTGTTTTGACTGTCTATTTGAAATTTTGTGCAGCGTGTTTAAGGAGATTCATGTTTTCCTTGGTTGCATTCAGTCTAAACTGTAAATTTCGACGCTATAACTATCATGTCATTGTTGAGCTGCATATTTACTTTGGGACTACGGACGTATTCCGGGAGATCCCCATGTACTGCATATTTCGATGTGCTATAACAAGCCAGACCAGCAGGCCTGTCACGACCCCAAATCCTAACAGGTCGTGATGGCGCCTATCGTGGAACTAGGCTAGCCAACCATCAAATAACTACACATTTTGTTTCAATATAATTACTAAAACCAATAAATACTAGCATAATAAGCAATCAAAATTTTTTCTAAGTCTTTAAGCAAGTATAATATAATCTACTGTCTAAACAAAACCCCCAAGACTGCAGTCAATCGATCACGAGCATCTAAGAATAAAAATAACTCTGCTAATGCCATAACCAATGTCTAGGAATGATATACTAAGACTAATAAAGGAAGGGAAATGAAGAAGCTGTGGACGCTGGACAGCTAGCTCGAAATCAAAAAAGCTGGCGATAACGAACTCGGATGGCTACTGCTCCGAACCAGTACCTGGATCTGCACACAAAGGTGCAAGGAGTAATGATGAGTACGCCAACTCAGTAGTAATGAAAATAAATCACAGTCTGAGAATAAGACACACACAGCACAAAACACCCATCCACGAAATAATAAAATGCCAAGTCTCAATAAAGTATACATAAGTTCAAAAACCAGTTTCCATAAAATCCTTTGAAACAAGTATATTTTTTCATTATTTCTCAGTAAAACTCTCAGTAATATCGTTTTAAAAAATGAAGTGAATCATAGTCAAAACTCAGTAAAATATCATCATAAAACTGTCCCTCGGGCCATAATCATCACTCATAATAATTTCCCTCAGCACCTCATCATTACTCAATATTAGTCCCGCGGGCAACCTCACTGTCACTCATGCCTCCCAATCACTCATCACTCGGCACTCACACTCAGTAGGTACCTGCGCTCACTGGGGGTGTGTACAGACTCCGGAAGGGCTCCTACATCCCAAGCGCTATAAAAAAGCCACATCATGGCATAAATCACTCTCATGCACTCGACCTCTCTCTCATATCATAATATCCTCACAACAATTGCCCTCGGATACGCCATGCAATCCTATGATAAATATTAGAACTTCATGCTCCATTCCTAGCCACAGACAACTACGTACCCAACTAGCCAAGAACTTTCCATTGATCCCATTTAGAAGCAAAATCACTATACATCACATGGGCCTCACGCCAGTAGAAATATACATCTCCAACTGTGGTAGAAACCATCAAGAACTCTCTGAATCACATTTGTACAACACCAAACCGCCATGACTGAATCCTTTTAACTCAACCAAGCTACGCATGCCCCAAAATTTCAAGAGAATTGCTAATAAACACCTGTAACACTCATTACCTCGTAAACACCCAAATAACTAATCATAGCCCTTATCATGTCGATCCGACCCACTACCAAGCTGTCCTATTTATTCAAGTTCCTTCTGACTTACCTTCGAATTGATACTTCTTCTTTCCATAATACCGCAATTCTAAATCCCAACTCATCGCACGAAACCCGGGCATAAAATATACTGTCTAAGACTCATAAGTCGCTGAATACTCTCTCAAATATCCCCAAAAGAACCACATTAGAATTACTTACCCTTAAGAGACTTCCTGCTAATTTAAGCCATTACCTTCACTTTCCTGATACTGCTGGATAGAATCCATGATAATGTAAATACACCACAAGCCTTGACACCTTCCACGTAAATCTCAGTTCTAGCCCTTCTCACACCTTGAAGATCCTCAATTGCTACATATAACCTTGAATTCGTCTGAACCATTCTCGAACGTCATTTACTCTACGCAATTTCAATTACACTAACCAAGTAAACAGAAGGACCTGACCCCGCTTGCAATCCACATACCAGGAAAATAATCCACACCTTTGACGCAATAAGAACACTCACACATTTCACATACTACACTTACCAGTACAACTTAATCATTCAATAAATTCCATTATCCGTAAAGTACATTACAACATGTATCGAAGAATTTCCCGTTACTCGAGCCATTTCAAGACTCCACCTCCGCAGGGCAATAACTGATTCACCAACATACCTCGAACCGAAACCAATATAACACATAATCGTGTAATCAACTTATCAATAACAAACTCCCCTACTTGGCTCAAAGCCAAGGATCAAGATAAATAATAACTCACGATGCCCACACATTATCACTGCCACCATACTGTGGTGGGATTCAACTAAATCCTTCATACGCTCATATGACCCAGACCATCTAACCCTCAACTCGTATGCAAATCGCGCATTCACCATTGTAATGATCATGCCAACTCCCACTAGCGAGCTAAACTCAAATTACAACATACATCATCTACTGGTAGAAAAGAACTTACTACAAATCAACATAAGGATGACATACCTCAGGACAACCTGCAGAAGATATCCCTGCCTGCTTAGCCTCAAAATGATATCCCTCTATACACTTCTGAAACTCATAGCTATCATGCAATCACTATACCTTCCTACATTAGAACACAACCACTGCCTGCCCTCGAGACATCCCATTAAGCGATATAAGAACATGAAGCTGATGGCAATACTAACACTGGAGCTGTGGTCAAGAAATTCTTGGGCTTCTGGAAGCTCTACTCACACTCGTCTGCCCACATAGATACCTTTACTAGACACCACGTGTCCCAAGAATGCTACTAAACTGAGCCAAAAATTCACACTTGGAGAACTTCGCACAAAGCTTCTCCTCCCTATATCCTTGTAATACCATCATCAAATGTTGAATATGTTATCCCTGGCTACGAGAGTACGGCAGGATGCCATCAATAAATACAATAGCAAGGAGTGCAATCACTGCCTGAATACACCGCTAATCAAATACATGAATGCTACTGGAGCATTGGTCAGCTCAAAAGACATCACCGAAACTCAGAACACGACCTAAGGATCTGCTTCATTCCACATCTAAACAACATGAGAGGTCCTTCACTACACTCCCAGCTCGAGATCATATTCTAACTTAAGACTGAAGTCAATTACTCAATGATTCTTGCTACATCTCCTACTAATCCATTCTTGTCACAATCAAACAGCCTGAACACATCTAACTATCAATCACACTTACCACGTAGTCATCTAGTCACAAGTTCCATCAATAAGGACACCAACAGACATATAAGTCCCCCAACACCTGTGCCCACACAATGAAATCTCAACACTCAAGCCATAGACAAAATACGGCCTCAAGTCCTTCCTACTGTACCATTATCAACATGTTAAAAATCACATCCCCCCCATGGAAGTCACAAACCGTCGATGTACAACCGATACCAAGCGCTCACGTGCGCGTTCGAATACATGAAAGGAATTCAAAGAGTTACGCTTTTGGCTGAATAAATGGATTCACACAACAAGAATTCAAGAATGTGGGAAGTTTCCTAAGGGTTCTGCAGCCTCTCGAAGATAAGTAAAGACGTCTCCGTATCGATCCACAAGACTTTACTAAACCTGCTCATGACCGTTGAGTCCTATGTAACCTAGAGCTCTGATACCAACTTGTCACGATCCCAAATCCTAACAGGTCATGATGGCGCCTATCGTGGAACTAGGCTATCCAACCATCACATAACTACACATTTTGATTTAATATAATTACTCAAACGAATAAATACTAACATAATAAGCAATCAAAATTTTTCTCCAAGTCTTTAAGCAAATATAATATAATCTACTGTCTAAACAAAACCCCTAAGAATGGGTTCAACCGATCACGAGCATCTAAGAATAAAAATAACTCTGCTAATGTAATAAACAATGTCTAGGAATGATATACTAAGAGTAATAAAGGAAGGGAAATGGAGTAGCTGTGGACGTTGGACAACTACCTCGAAATCCAAAAAACTGACGATAACGAACTCAGATGGCTACTGCTCCGAACCAGTACCTGGATCTACATACAGAGGTGCAAGGAGTAATGATGAGTACGCCAACTCAGTAGTAATGAAAATAAATCACAGTCTGAGAATAAGAAACACACAGCACAAAACACCAATCCACAAAATAGTAAAATGCCAAGTCTCAATAAAGTATACATAAGTTCAAAAACCAGTTTTCATAAAATCCTTTGAAACAAGTATATTTTTCCAATATTTCTCAGTAAAACTCTCAGTAATATCGGTTTGAAAAATGAAGTGAATCATAGTCAAAAATCAGTAAAATATCATCATAAAACTGCCCCTCGGGCCATAATCATCACTCATAATAATTTCCCTCAGCACCTCATCATTACTCAGTATCAGACCCGCGGGCAACCTCACTGTCACTCATGCCTCCCAATCACTCATCACTCAACACTCGCACTCAGTAGGTACCTGCGCTCACTAGGGGTGTGTACAGACTCCGGAGGGGCTCCTACAACCCAAGCGCTATAAACAAGCCACATCATGGCATAAATCACTCTCATGCACTCGACCTCTCTCTCATATCATAACATCCTCACAACATTAGCCCTCAGCCTCACACAGTCAAACACTCTTAGCATGCCACTCGGACCATGAATAAACCGGGGTTCTCGACCCAAAATAGTATTTCATTTCACGAAATAGTAATATTATCAAATAAGAGTGTCAACAATTTCACAAGAAAGACTGAGTGTAAAATCATAGTTTTAAAGTAGTGAGAATATCATTAAAATACCCCCAAGGGGTTAAAACAGATCGGCACTAGGCCCCAAACATGGATTACATCCCAAGTATAACAAAACATAGTAATACTAATAACCGTACGCTTTAAAAGATGTTTCGCAACTCAATAGTTTCCCAAAAAGGAACAGTTTTCCAATTTTCAAATTCGTGCACGCCCCACACTCGTCATCTAGTGTGTGCGTCACTCCAAATCTGTGAAAGGATGTAAAGTCCGGGGTTTCATACCCTCAGGACAGGATTTAAAGATATTACTTACCTCAAACCGGCCCGAAATTTACTCCGCGATTCTCTTGCCTCTCGAATCGGCTCCCAAATGCTCTGAGTCTCCAGTTAATAGAGTGGAAGTGAATGCAGTCAGATTCAGAAGAAATTTTTGCGAGCAAGTTCCTCCATATCAACATAGTGTTAGAGAAGCACTTGCTTCTCCATCAACACACCATTCTCCATCGCTACAGTCAAAGAGTTCTCTCACTTTTGCCAATTGACAGAGAGAGAAGGAGGAGAGAGGCGCGGCATGTCTGTTGCCTATTAAAGTAGGAGTATGTATTTTTGGCGTAGATTTCTGTTGCCCTCTTTTAACTTTTGCTGATTTTTTTATGCCTACCCTATCTTCCTTTCTTTTTTTTATTTTTGATAAAGGCAAAGCGACTTCTTCTGCACAATTTCCACGGTACTTCATAAAGTAAATATAATTCGTAAATATAATTTATTTGTTAATTTAAAACAAAAATGTCCCATACATAAAGTGTTCCATATCCAAAAAATTATAAACAATAGGCCCTAGTTGCTTTTCGCTTCATAATTTATTAATTACTCCATAATCAACCAACTAAAACGTTCTTACATAACTAATCACAATTGAAATTGACTATATTCTATGACATAGATTGAGCTCACATTCATCTTAAAAAGAATCTAACCTTCGGTTTCCTTTGATCAATTTTTTTTACCACACAAAATGAAGCAAACATAGGGGAAACGGGGCTAAACTCTTGGAACGAACGACCGAGTCGTTACAAGGCCAGTTCCGATTCAGTCTCAGCCACCGCGTCCTCTGGGGGGTTGTTCTGAGTGTGGTGATACTCGCCACATGGTTAGGAATTAACCAAGAGTCAGGAGGGGGTGCACCTCCACAGACTTATCAGCCCCCATGTGCTCCACCGGGTCGTCCGGCCATTCTTCCAGCCCCAACTGTCGCCCCACCTACTCAGGCAGCTCGAGGTGGAGGTCAGGGAGGTCGAGGTCGCCCTAGAGGGAGAGGCCAGGCCGGGTATTATGCCCTTCCAGCCCGTTCAGAGGCCTTCTCTTCAAACTCAGTCATCATAGCTATTGTCCCTGTCTGTCATAGGGATGCATCAGTATTATTTGACCCAGGATCTACGTATTCACATGTGTCTTCTTATTTTTCTCGACATTTGGGGGTATCTCGGGATTCATTTAGTTCCCCTATTTATGTATCTACTTCTGTGGGAGATTCTCTTATTGTGGACCGCGTATATTAGTCGTGTTTGATTTCTCTTAGTGGTTTTGAGACCATAGCCGATTTATTATTGCACAGTATGGTAGATTTTGATGTTATCTTGGGCATGGACTGGTTGTCGCCCCATTATGCTATTCTTGATTGTCACGCTAAGATTGTGACGCTGGCTATGCCAGGCTTACCGCGATTAGAGTGGAGAGCTACCTTAGAGTGTACTCCCCGTAGGGTCATTTCATTTCTTAAGGCTCAGGGAATAGTTGAGAAGGGGTGTGATGCGTATTTAGCCTATGTGAGAGATGTCAGTATTGTTAGCCCTACAGTTGAGTTAGTTCCATTAGTGAGGGACTTCCCTTATGTGTTTCCAGATGATCTCTCGGGCATGCCGCACGATAGAGATATTGATTTTGGCATTGATTTGTTGATGGGCACTCAACCCATATCTATTCCTCATTACCGTATGGCTCCTCCTGATTTGAAGGAGTTGAAGGAGCAGTTGTAGGAGTTGCTTGATAAGGGTTTCATCAGGCCTAGTGTATCACATTGGGGTGCACCGGTCTTGTTTGTGAAGAAAAAGGATGGTTCTATGTGCATGTGTATTGATTATCCCCATATGAACAAGGTTACAGTGAAGAACATGTATCCTTTGACTCGCATTAATGATTTATTTGATCAGTTACGGGGTGCCAGGGTCTTTTCCAATATTGACTTGCATCCTGGCTATCATCAGTTGAAGATTAGGGGGCCGGATATCCCGAAGACTGCTTTCAGGACCATATATTGTCATTATGAGTTTCTTGTCATGTCATTTGGGCTCACCAATGCCCCAGCAGCCTTTATGCATTTGATGCATAGTTTGTTTCGTCCTTATCTTGATTCTTTCGTCATTGTGTTTATTGACAACATTCTGGTATATTCTCGGTATCGGGAAGACCATGAGCAGCACCTGAGGACAGTGCTTCAGACTTTGAGGGATGCGAGGTTGTATGCAAAATTTTCTAAGTGTGAATTCTGGCTTGATTCAGTGGCATTCTTGGATCACGTAGTGTCTTGTGATGGGATCAAGGTAGATCCGAAGAAGGTGGAGGCAGAGCATAGTTGGCCTAGACCATCATCTGCTACGGAGATTCGTAGTTTCCTTAGTTTTGCGGGATATTACCATCGCTTTGTAGAGGGATTTTCATCTATTGCAACACCTATGACCAAGCTGGCCCAGAAGGGTGCTCCGTTCAGGTGGACCGATGAGTGTGTGAGGAGGGCTTTCAGAAACTCAAAACAGCTTTGACTACATTCCCAGTATTAGTATTTTCTACCGGTTCGGGGTCTTACATTGTCTATTGTGATGCCTCGAGGATTGGTCTTGGAGTAGTAATGATGCAGGAATGTAGGGTGATTTCCTACGCGTCTAGACAATTGAAGGTGCATGAGAAGAATTATCATGTGTATGATCTTGAGTTAGCAGCCATTGTTCACGCCTTGAAGATCTAACTTCATTATTTGTACGGTGTTCCTTGTGAGATCTACACTGATCACCGGAGTTTGCAGCATCTGTTCCAGCAAAAGAACCTTAATTTGCGTCAACGGAGGTGGTTGGATCTACTTAAAGATTATGATATCACTATATTGTACCACCCGGGGAAGGCCAATGTAGTGGTCGGCGCCTTGAGTCACCGGGAAGAGAGTTTGGGGAGTTTAGCATATCTTCCGGCAGCAGAGAGGCCCTTAGCATTGGATGTTCAGGCCTTAGCCAGTCAGTTCGTGAGATTGGATATTTCAGAGTCGAGCCAAGTATTGGCTTGTGTGGTCGCTCGGTCTTTTGTTTATGACCGTATCAGGGAGTTCCAGTATGATGATCCCCATCTTCTAGTCCTTCAAGACAGAATTCGGCGAGGTGATGCTAAAGATGTGACTATTGGTGATGATGGTGTGATGAGGATTCATGGACGGGTATGTGTGCCAAATGTAGATGGGCTTCGGGAGTTGATTCTTGATGAGGCCCACAGCTCACTATATTCCATCCATCCGGGTGCCGCGAAGATGTGCCAGGATTTGATACAACACTATTGGTGGAGGAGGATGAAGAAGGATATCGTTGGGTTTGTAGTCTCAACTGTCAGCAGGTTAAGTATGAGCATCAGAGACCAGGTGGCTTGCTTCAGAGGTTAGAGATCCCAGAGTGGAAGTGGGAGCGGATCACCATGGACTTTGTAGTTGGACTTCCACGGACTTTGAGAAAGTTCGATGCTATTTGGGTGATCGTTGATCGGCTGACCAAGTCAGCTCATTTTATTCCAGTGTTGACTACTTATTCTTCAGAGAGATTGGCTGAGATTTATATCAAAGAGATTTTCCGCCTCCCGGTATCCTAGTATCCATCATTTCAGACAGAGATACACAGTTCACATCACGATTCTGGAGAGTCGTACAGTAAGGGTTGGGTACTAGGGTGGAGCTGAGCACAACCTTTCATCCTCAGATGGACGGGCAGTCCGAGCGCACGATTCAGAATATTGAGGATATGCTTCGTGCTTGTGTGATGGAGTTCGGAGGTTCATGGGACCAATTCTTTCCACTTGCGGAGTTTGCCTACAACAACAATTACCAGTCCAACATTCAGATGGCACCGTATGAGGCTTTGTATGGTAGGCGGTGTCGGTCCCTGTTGGCTTGGTTTGAGCCGGGCGAGGCCCGATTATTGGGTACAGATTTTATCTAGGATGCCCTGGATAAGGTGAAGGTGATTCAGGATAGACTTCGCACAACTCAGTCCAGACAGAAGAGTTATGCAGACTAGAAGGTTCATGATTTGGCATTTATGGTTGGAGAGCGGGTCTTGCTTCGAGTATCGCCTATGAAGGGTGTCATTGTCACGCCCCAAACCTGGGGAGGCGTGGCTGGCACCCGGTGCCGCACAGGTCCAAGCGAACCACTCTGCAACTCATGATCATTCGACCAAATCTAGAACATACATAGGTCGAATTAGCTGAACTCATTCCTTTCGTAACTATCATGGGCCCATATGGCCACAACTCATAATGTACAACTGCAAGTGGAAAATATTGTATCACTGAACCATTTTTCTTAAAACATGAATACATATGGGCCGTCAAGGCCTCTGACATACTGTACAAAATGAACCTCTGTCTACAAAGCTTCTAAGATTATTTGACATCAAATGAGACAGGGTACCGCCTACCAATAACTCTGTAGCAAAACTCTAACACGATGACTCATAGACTCGGCTGCACTCCGAATGAGGTGGAGTCTTACCGATCCTTCGCTGAATGCTAATCTCGTCTATTATGAGGGCTCGTCAAACTAATTATCTACACCTGCAGGCATGAATGCAGTGTCCCCAACAAAAGGACGTCAGTACGAATAATGTACTAGGTATATAAGGTAATATACTGAAAGTTGAGACTGAACTGATAATATAATAACTGAAAGTAGCTGGGAGTCAAAGATAATCTGAAGATATGCTCACCTGTTGATACTGACTCAACTCTCTCAATATAGTAAGTAAAATAGCTATCCTACCCTATAAGGCTCGGTATTATATATATAATTGCTTTGCCGTAGTAGGCTCGCTCATAGGCGCTCGGCCATACTAGGTTCTGTATCTCGGCCGCTGGGCTTGTTCATAGGCGCTCGGCCACAGTAGGCTCGGTATATAACTTACCATCTTATCAGAGGTTGCCCAATAGGGACCTGCCCATCGATTATAGCTCGATGGTAATAAAAATACTGTAATACTGTATATATAGACTCTCTGCTCTCTTGACTGGAAGAAGGAAATACTCAATTGAACATTGTACTTACAAGACTAGGAAAAATATACGTAAATTCTGGAACATGAATTTTTTCTTTATGCTTCGTTATCAAACTCGTGTAATTACGAGATCGTGCCAAAATAAAAAAAGGGCTTAATCTTAACATACCTGAGCCGATTCTTCTACATCATCAGAGCAAACCTTTATTGACGGGTACACTGGCGGGCCAGGAACTATATTCATTTTAGAAGATTTTATACAATCAAGTGAAAGCCATTGTTGAACACATTCATGCTAATAAATTTGAGGTAATAAATTTCAGAATTTGAATAACCATCTTCTTCTTGGTTCTAAGTTATCTACCACAGCACAGGAAAGATCAAAGCCCACAACTAATGAACTCAGCCTTTCGACCACATTCTTTTCTTGCCAATAATTTCAGAAACAGATTCAAATTGGATCACGGCACTCGAAGAAAATTGGTACATATTGACTGAAGACATAGGCATTGACATGGCTTTACTATAAATTAACCAAGGAATTTATTCATCCAAATTGACCTCTCATGATAGAAACCGACAAAAATGGTGATGAAAAATATCCTTGACCACCTTTGAAATTTTGTAAAACTGAATATTCGAGTGCTTAGACTTGACAAATATCACAGAAGGTTCTATGATGTCACCAAGAGGTTGAGTTTCTTGCAGTTGGATATATTACATATCAAGACAAAAGAATTTAGAATTATATAAAAAATGAGTAATTTCATGAAATTCAAAAAGTCACATCTTGCAAGTTTTAATTTAAGAGTCATCTAATTGGTATTGCATGGCTGCCACGTGGCGTGGGGTGTGAATGTTTTAACCTTTATCCACCTATTAGATAATTAGGTAGTGTTTCGTTATCCGATAATTAACCAATTACCTGTATAATTAAGAATTGTCTCAAATTACTTAAATTTTTACTTATTATTATTTTAATACACTTTATACATCATACTATCATGTTCATGTCGTACCATATAAAATAACACTATTATTTCATTAAAACATCCATGTAAAATTATAAATATTTTCTCAACTTCTAATTTTTCTAATCTCATATAAAGAGTATAAATTTTCGTATGCTTAATTCTTAAAATGGTAAAAAGATAACCTTCTTTTCTTGTGAGAAAATAATTTCTATCTTTACAATAAAGGAAATCTCATAAACTTTCTTATATTATGTGTATAATTTATCATTTCCGAAAATAGTAATAATGGTAACTGTCCAAAATTTTACTTATAAAATATTTACTAAAATACTTCACCTAAAAGAAAATACCACACTGACATAATATCTAACGGTATCACGATTGTAAACTTAAAGGGTCTCATAATAATAATGTCTTAAACCTTTTATAACCTCCTTATAGACATAATCCCTTCGAACACATGTAGATTTACTACGGCACATCCTAATGCAAAGGTACGGGATGTAACAGTCATGAGATTCGGGGAGAAGGGCAAGCTGAGTCCGAGGTTCATTGGTCCTTTTGAGATAGTGTGGCGTGTTGGGGAGGTTGCTTATGAGCTTGCCTTACCTCCCAGCCTAGCAGGAGTTCATCCGGTGTTTCACGTTTTTATGCTCTGGAAGTATCACGGTGATCTGACTCATGTATTGGATTTCAGCTCAGTCAAGTTGGAGAAGGATCTATCTTTTATTGAGGAGCCAATAGCTATTTTGGACAGGCAGGTCAAAAAGCTCAGGTCAAAGAACATTGCTTCAGTAAAGATCTAGTGGAGGGCTCAGCTGGTCGAGAAGGCGACTTGGGAGACCGAGCAGGATATGCGCAGCTGTTACCCTAATCTTTTCACAGCTTTAGGTATGTCTTTATACTCGTTCAAGGACGAATGATTGTTTTAAGAGGGGGAGGATGTAACGACCCGGCTGGTCGTTTTGAGAGTTAGAACCCCGAACCCCTATTAACTGCTTTCCCCATATCTATTTCTGCTTTTGTGACTTGCCGGGATGATTGGTGGTGAGTTTCTGAGTTTTTTGGGACACTTAGTCCCTAAATGAGAGCTTAAGTCTTAGAATTGGGACAGTAGTTAGAACTGTGTGAAGACGATTTCGGAATGGAGTTTCATCAATTTTGTTAGCTCCGTTGGGTGATTTTGGACTTAGGAGCGCGTCCGAAAAGTATTTTGGAGTTCCGTAATATATATAGGCTTGAATTGGTGAAAGTTGGATTTTTGATGATTTTGGTCGGTAGTGGAAATTTTGATATCGAGCCCGGTATGGAATTTTAGAAGTGGCTGTAGGTTTGTAGTGTCATTCGTGACATGTGTGTGAAATTTGATGTCATTCGGACAAGGTTTAATATGTCGTCGTTTGTAGATTTTGAAAAATTCAAAGTTCCTTAGGCTTGAATACATGCATAATTCATGTTTTTGATGTTGCTCTATGTGGGTTGAAGGCTCGAATTTGTATGGTGTTTTAGGACTGGTTCGTATGTTTGGTTGAGGTCCCGGGGGTCTCGGCTATGTTTCGGATGCTTAACAGATGAATTTTTGGACTTAGAGAATGGCTGAAGTTTTATGGTGTCTGTTGTTTCGCACCTATGGAGTCTGAACCGCAGGTGCGGACTCGTACGTGCGGTGAAAGAAGCGCATATGCAAAAATGGGAAGCTTGGCCAGGGGTCGCAGGTGCGAGGATATTCCGCGTCTGCGATGCCCGCATATGCTGTCAAAGCTTCGCTCGTGCGGACCTTGCTCCGCAGGCGTGCACGCGCAGGTGCGGCCCCTCTTCCGCAGATGCGGACCCAATCCCGTTAAGTGAATTGTGCATCCACGATGGATTATCCGCAGGTGCGGCACAGGTGCGACCCAAGAGCCGCAGGTGCGAGGATCGCTGGGCAGAAAAGGGGACAAAATCGAGGGTTAGTTTATTTCACTACATTTTTTATTTTTGAGCTCGAGAGAAGGCGATTCCTTGAGGAATTTTTAGAGGAAACTAGTGGGTAATGGTTCCTTACTCGGATTTGGTTTTATTGCATTAAACTATTGTAGTTTTCTTCATTTAATCAAGGAAATTGAGTGAGAAATGAATGGAAATGAGGGAAAAGTTCCGCAATCGAATTTCTGAGTTTTGAACGGGTTTTAGACATCAGATTTAGATGATTTTTTTACGAGTGATCTCGTGAGAGAATGGGTGTTCTAAATTGGTAACTTTTACCCGATTCCGAGATGTGGGCTCGGGGAGACCTTTTGGGCGTTTTTCCTATTTTCTTGTCTTAGCTTCAAATTCATTAGCTAAAGTAGTTACTTGTAGTTATATGTATGCAATTGATTTGATTAGATTTAGGCCATTCGTAGTTGGATACTCGTGGCAAGAGCGTGGTTTCGGATTTATTTGAGTGGTTCGAGGTAAGTGGCTTGCCTAACCTAGTGTGGGGGAAAATACCCCTTCGAATTTTTGGTACTATTTGATGCATGAGCATCATGTACGTGAGTTGAAGAATACGTACACGAGCTATTGTTGTAAAAACCCCATTTTTCAATAAATCATAAATTGTTTTCTCTTTGGTTTAAATGCACTACTATGTTTAATTTCCTTGTTTAGATTGGGAAAGCATGCCTACGTGTTTTGACTGTCTATTTGAAATTATGTGCAACATGTTAAAAGAGATTCATGTTTTCCTTGCTTTCATTTAGTCTAAACTGTAAATTTCGACGTTGTTACTGCCATGTCATTGTTGAGCTGCATAGTTACTTTGGGACTACGGACGATTCCGGGAGATCGCCTAGCACTACATATTTACTTTGGGACTACGGACGTATTCTGGGAGATCCCCCGGTACTGTTTATTTACTTTGGGACTACGGGACGGTATCCCGGGAGATTCCCCTGTTGTATTCCCTTGTTCTGGGCCGAGGGCCTCCTTGACTATTATTTCTGTGATCTTCTTTAACTATTTTTCTGTAGAATATATTTATATCTCTTACTATTTTAGTTCATTATATTTACACCGGTAGGATCCTGGCCTGACCTCGTCACTACTCGATCGAGGTTTGACTTGGCACCTACTGGGTACCATTATGGTGTACTCATGCCCTTTCCTACACATGTTTTCCGTGTACAGAACCAGGTACGAGCTATCAGCCTTGGGTTTAGTGCGTTGTTGCTGCTTGAGGAGACTTCAAGGTACTTTTGCTCGCGCCCGCAGACCTCGGGTCCCCTTCTATTTCCCCGTGTAGAAATATTCCCCTGTTTTCTTCAGACATTGTGTATAGAGCAAAATAGACTTTAAGAAGCTTGTGACTGGCGACATTCTGGGTTTTGGTAGTGATATTATTGTATATGCCGAGTGGCACTACTGTCTGGATTTTATCTTTATGTTCCCTTTTATTTTTTCGCAATAATAGGCTTACCTAGTCATAGAGATTAGGTGACGTCACGATACCTTTCAGAGGGGTAAAATGGGTTGTGACAAAGCTCTTGAATTTTAGTCTTATTTAGTTAAATAAATTTCACTTAGTAACGAAAGAAAAGAAAATCGCTTTTACTATGTTAAGGCTAATGTGAAGAAAAGACCATGGTAATCCGAGTTATGCTCTAAGAGTTTATTGAAGAAGAAGAAATCAAATACTTTGGAATAGTACATAGAACATATAGAACTTTACCTTCAATTTTATCTTACATGATTACGTAATATTCATTCGGTAGATAAAAGACGACTCATTATGTAATTTAATTTTCCATATTCATTGATGAGATTATTTGGATTCTAACACTTATCGATGTAGAAATAAATATTACTTAAAAATTATGATGAAACTAAAGATTTGTGCACGACATATACAATAAAATAGAAATAGTGAGGCTCAATATTGCAGAAAAGACAATAAATCTTGAAGACAATTATGCAACGCCGGTTGATATTAGTATGAATTGAAGGATATGAAAAGGATCAAAAATGGCTAGAAGAACATAAATAGAGTTGGTCGGAGTATACGTTTTTCGACTTTATTCATAAAAGATCTTAAGATTACACGAGAATGCTAGCTTTTGGTATATTTAAATTTACAAATATATAATTTTATAATTAAATTAATTTAAATATTTTCAAATATATCTGCATTAACTAATATTTAGTATATTTATTCTAAAAAATGGTATGAATTTCACGTGCAACTCACGTGTAGAGAAACTAGTATATATAAATATATAAATTTGGTTAACTATAAGGAAATTTACATGATTTGGTTTATGCGTAGGATTTTAATAATGTCACGACCCGAAATCCCACCTTTAGGCCGTGATGGCATCTAACGTTGAACCCGTTAGACAAGCCAACGTTTTAAATGAATTGACATAATAACAATTAAAAACAATAAATGCTAACTAAATAATCATGGTAAAAATACAGAGGTTAATAGACTCTAAACTAAAATAGCCAATCTCGTAGAAATCCCTTTAAGTACAAAACCCAGAAATGGAGTCACAACCTCACGAACCAGACTAAGATTTGACTAAAAATAATTGTTTGAAATAAAGTGGTACATCTGTCTGGGAATACAAAAAAAATTACAGAAAGAAGGGATAGAAGGTGACGTTAGGGCCCACGAATGTCTGCGGGTCTACCTCGATGTCGCCTGCGTGGACTGAAGGATACTCCCTCTAACGGTGTCCACTGGGTCCGGTTGCATAATCTACACAACATAAAGAAGTGCAGGTGTAGCATCAGCACAACCAACCCCATGTACTGAGTAAGTGCCGAGCCTAACCTCGGCGAAGTAGTGACGAGGCTAGGACATGACCGCAATTAATACATGTACAGTTCAATAATATAACAGGAAATAAACAGGAAATACAGTTGCGGGGAAGAACATGCTGGGGATAAAGGGGCAACAAATTACCAAATAAGCAGAAAAAGATAATAACTGAAATGTAGAAGTAAGACAGGAATTAACATCTCGAAACAAGTAAATAAGCAGCAAAAGGCACAGCATGTCCCCTCGTGCATAGCCTCACAATCACTCGGCACGGAATGTCCCCGCGTGCATAATGAATATAAAAACAACAATTGATATGAAAGTTTAACAATAAGACATCTCAATGTACATAAATAATCAACAAAATTTCTATTGTCCCGGCAAATGACTCAGCTATAACCAATCTCACTCAGAAGTATAATTTCAACAGCAAAACCCTCAACCGAAAGCATAATCAATAACTATCTACGTCATGAAATAACCTCAAGGTACCACTTCCAAGGTTTCCAATAATTCACAATACAACAAATATCAAAGAACATTAAATATCTCGTCAAATTCGACTCACGGGCATGCTTGACCACAACATATAGGTACTCGTCACCTTACCTATACGTTGGACATGGAATACACATAGCAATTAAGACTCTATACCTAATCCTTCAAGCTAAGGTTAGGCCAAACACTTACTTCGGCTCCAAAAATGCAAGTCAAGCCTCAATCACAGCCTTTCCTCTCGAATCCAACTCCGAAACGATAATATCTAGACATAATTGACTTATTAACATCAATAATTACTCAATAAACCAATTCCAAAGCCTAAT